>VZTV01086619.1:0-16601 GCA_013400875.1 Anhinga rufa | reverse complement strand
CCTCAGTTCCTTGGGAAGGACAGGGCTTCGGCACCTGTTCTCAAACCATTGCATTAAGCGATCCTCAGAGTTAACATAGAAATGTAAGAGGAAACCATTATGTGGCTTCAGCCCTTTCCTTACTCTTTTTATCTGGTTACCTCTTCTAAGGGGAGGCATCAGTACTGGCTTAGAAGTGGAAGAAAAAAATAATAATGCTTTTTGCAGTCTCACAGGGCCAGTGACGTGTAACAGTTCTCCTGCCAGGTTTAAGTTCTAGCCATTCCAGCCGGGAGCCGCGGGATGGGGAGGGCAGGAAGGGCTCCTGGCAACGGCCACTGCCCTCCCCAGCTGACGAAAAAACAAACCGCCAGTCTCTTCTCTGCCCAACACACTGAGTAAAGTAGCTGTGCATTCACCTCTGCCCTGCAATGATGCAAGAAAAAAAAAAAAAGGAAAAAAAGAAAAAAAAAGAAGAAAGTATTAAGTTTCACACACTATTTGTACTCAAATATATTTTCTCAGTTTTAAATCTGCAGCTATTTTATCAAGTGGAAAAAGTCTTGAGCTGGAAAGGGTTCAAGAATAATGTTGCATTTCCTTATGTCTCAGGAAACACTTTTTATGGTAACTTGTCAGACTGTCTATGAACAAAACCCACTTTTTTAGACATTGATAAAAGTCTTCTTTTCTTCACGTGATATTTTATACAAGAACACTTCAAAATGTGTTATTAGATGTGACTGATTTTAACAAATCCTATTAGATTTGTATCAACTAGTTACATGTTATATTCATAGTCTTTTGTGAATCATCGCCTTTTTGTTTTTAAAAGGATGGCCTATTTTGAGCCTTTGTATGGGTACATTCCTGTTTCTGTGACAAAAAAATCTTAAGCTGTCCCAAACAGAAAAAAAAAAAATCCGATGGCTATCAGAAGTATGTTTTGTTTTAGTGTGTTACCGTTACTGTATTTGTTTATTGTAAAGGTGGACATTTAGCGTTCAGTGCAGTTTTCAATAAAAAGTGATAAAATTTCTATAATTTCTGAAAGGTAAGAGCTCTCGCTGCAATCTGACTAATGCTTTGAGTCGAAGACCTTGCAGACGCACTGTCAGGTGCGGAAACGCAGCTCCGATCACACCGTGTCCGCTGAAACCCAGCGCCGTCTCACAGCGGAGAGCAGTAAGGTTTCCTCGAGCCTGGCTTCGGTACCTCCGGCCCTTGAGCAGCAGCTGGGACCCGCTCGTGTCACGGCCAGCGGAAGGATGACGTTAGAGGGAGCCGTGGCATGCATCGGCCGAGGCTCTGCCCTCGGCTTCCCGCAGCAGGCTGCGAGAAGCGCAGCAGGAACTCCGCTCGAGCTTGCTGCGTGCAGGTCAGTTTTAAAAGAGTCGCACCGCTGGGGAAACGCTTGCTGGCTTTCGCTTCGCATCCAGACTTTCAGGTGGTGCCATCCATCCGCTGTAAACTTATCCGTAATTTGTGATATTTAAAATGAAGCGGGACGTTGTAAGCGGCCTAGGTGGAAAGAGATCACTGTAGTTTCCATTAAGCTACGAAGGCAGCAACACCTCAAACATTTTTTGTACCTACTCGAGAAGCGAAGCATTAACAAACCACTAGGGAACAAAGCTGAAAACGTGCTCAAGAGGTGCCAGCAGCCTCGAGCCTCGCTAGACAAAAGGCCCTTCTTTCCTTTCCTCCCCGTCTCTCACAGTGCATCAGAACGCATGGCCTTGGAGGGGGGAAGAGCTCGGTCTGGAAAGGGACGAAAAAAACCCCAGTGCTGACACCAAAAAGTGTCTAGGTTACCAAACTATTCTGTCGGCTTTAAACTGAAGACTAGTTACCAGCTTCAAACACATTAAAAAAGGAGGTCACCTTTCATAGATGAGCAAGCACGCTGTCAGCGATCGACACAGCACAGCAGTGATTACCCACGGGCACCGCAGGAAGCCAGGAGGATAAACCAGGGTAGTTACAGAGGAGGTGTTTGGGAGACACTGAAGTGACGGTAAAAACCAAGAGGAAGACATGTAATTGACCTTAAGGTTTAGAGTTGTTTTAAAAATAAACTAGCTCTGGTACTTTCATTTGTTTGTAATAAGCAGCTGCATCCCAGATGGGTGCAAGTACTTCCCTGCGTCGCAGGGTCTCGTGCGAGGAGCCACCGGCGCACGCCCGCTGCCAGCAGCGGACCCTGTGCCAGGACAGCAAGCGGCTTAGCCCAGGCCCCAGGGAACGGCACATGCTGCATTTTTCACCCAACACCCAACCTCCCTCTCAACCGAAACCAAGGACGGATGCAAACGCAGGCAGGCAGCTGCTACTGAAGTGCCACGAGCTCAACACGAGCAGAAATCAAGAGATCCCGAGGGTTACAGACTAAAGGACACGTTTTGGTGACAATGGTTTCAGGAGTTCCCCTCTGCTGTTGGGCTTCAAGCGCCTGCAGCGCAAACACCAGCAAAACACGCGAAGAGGAGATCCAGGGAAGCGGAAAGGGAAGAGGATTGTCGGAATGGAGATATGGCGAAGCACCGGGGAGCGGCACGCTGCAGCTCCCCAGCAGGGAGTTACTGGGCAAAGAAACAGGCGATGCACGGCTGCCGCCGAAGGTTTGTGCCGCAACCTTGCTGCCGGAGCCGTACCGCTGTCGTCCCGCTCAAGGCAGACAGGCAGGCCCTCCGCTGATGACAGATGTCAAAGTAGCTTAAAAAAAGAAATGCGGCTTGAAGGTGACAGACACTAAAAACCTAAAAAGGGGTTAAGGGAAGTTACTGAACAAAAAGGGAAAACAGGAAAAGCGGCAATTAAACAAAGGTCTCAACGCACACAAACCAATTCTGTTAGTGGAGTAAACACGCTCTAGTAAGATTTGCCATAAGCCATGCAGCAGAACTTTGGAAGAATCCAGAATTACTGAATTTTAATATATTAAAAACAAAAGAAATACAGGGGTTTTCACTGAGGAGTTCATAAATAAAACCAGAAAAAACGACCAGATGTAAAGGAGGTAGCAATGAAAAGCCAAGTTCTGTGCTGGGAACGCGTGTGCTACTGCGAGCAATAACAGGAGGAAAATAACATTGAGAAACCCAATTTTAGATAGCTAGCTAGATAGATATATACTTGGCTAAAAGAGCAGAACTTGCCGACAAGCTGCAAGGTAGCATTTGCAAATTAATCTTGGTATCTGTAAACTTTCAAGTGTGTAATTCAAGGAGAGTACCCATTAACATACACTGACTACTGTGCTAGCACAAAGCAGGGGTTTGCATCTCTTTAATCTACAGGTACATGAGGTTTGGATTACTTCGATTTTGAAAAAGATACTTCACCAGTTCCGAAATGACCCGTGAAGCATGTTAACCTGAACATACCATTTTACAGCACATCAGAACAAAACAATAATGATCAAGAAAGCCAAGAGCTCTGAAGTACCAGGACTGTCCTCTCACACCAGAACTAGGTAAATACCGGAGAGCGCGGTGCATGCTTCTGCAAACGAGCTGAACTGGCCGCGTGGTGAACTGCCACTCGCTACGGTGAAGCGCTGGCTGGGGACGTCGGGCCACAACGCAGGCTGCCCACGTACAGCAGCGGGGACGAGGGAAGGAAGGCGCGCTCCTCCGATTTGGCTCAAGGTAGACTTTCACATTGGTTATTCTCCCCATGTTACAAGGAAGCTTTAACTTCCTTAAATGGAACAGTACTGCAGAAAGCAAAGGGGGGGCGTTAAAATTCTGCGCAGCATTTTGCACACCCCTCGAAGTAACCTACTGAAGGTAGGAGCTTATCCTTTTGTCCACTCAAACGGTGGTCTGCACAGGGAAGCTAGTCCTGAGTAAGCTAGGAGCTGAATTTACAGCGATCTGGTTGCCGAACGAGAACTTCTAAAGCTGGCATAATTAGTCCTGAACGAGAAGGGCCTCCAGCAGCGCACGGGATTACGCCACGACAGATCATGGAAATTCTCACCCCAGCTTATTCCGCATTCACTCCCCCTGACAGAAAAGCTTTATGTCCTCAGCTAGACAAGGTAGAAAAGGATTTCACTGCAAGGTAATAAAAAGGACCAAAAAAAAAAAACCAACCCCAAAACCCAATTTAGAATGCAAACTTGAAACAGGACCATATGCTTGTGATGAACCTCTTTAGTATCTGCGGGTTTTGCCTGTTTAGTTCAGGTAAATCATACGTACATTGCAGATAAGCATGCATTCTTTTACCTGAAAATTTGCGCATGCACCAATCAGAGGAGATCTAATGGCCAAAAAAAAGGGTGAAGACATTTCATAATAAACCTCACTGGAACCTGTGATGGGAAAATTGCTAAGGTAATACAGTACTTCATTATTTCTATACTTTTGGTGTCGCCACCAAGTTTATGTAGGAGTTGTGCACATTTCAACACCATCTAAGCAGCATTTGGAAGAAAAAGCAGCAAGTTCCTCAGGGTTTCCATAGCTCTGACCTACATAAAAAATATGTGCTATGGGGCTTCTTTCCAAATTCTAATTAAAACAATTTCATCTACTGCAAAATTCCTTGTTCAACCACCACACCATCAAAAGTGCTTTTCAAGACCACCTGAATTGCACTGTATATGTAAAAACTGGCATTAACCTTTAGTGTTTAAGTGAGATTTTTAGATAAACTTTATCCATTACAGGTTACATGGCTAAAGTTATCAAATATAATAAAATTTCTACTGGAGAATATACTCTGAACTTACAATCTTAGGAACTTACATAAGTTTAAGTATGGCCACATCAATCAACATGCAAGAAATTCCCAGGTTTACATACTGAGAAATATATAACACAGTGCTTTTAAAAAACAACTTTAGCATAGATTCTTCTTTTTAATTAGACCTGCCAAGTGTATTCTCACTAGATTTAATGACCGAGGAGTAACCCTTTAAAAAGGTGTTTTTTCATTTGCAGCAATGTTTACGTTGAGGAAAGAATAAATGATAAAATGATACAGAGTTTGTACCACAGCAAGACGGAGTTCTGACAATATGAATTCTCAGTCATGTCAGAGTTCTCAAATTTCACACAAAACTTTGTTTACTACATGCTCATTGGAATAAAATCCCTATATTTTAGGTCACTTCTCTGAATAAATATTCTTACATATACTGAAAGGAATCTATGAACTATTAAAGGAAAAAACCCAAAAAACTTTTTCAGGAAAGAAATAATTTCACTCAATGAAAAATTTAGCTTCTCTTCCAGTTTGTTCCGTAGAGTTTAGACTTTATTATATGGGCACAGCAGTAACTAAGATATTAGTAAAATAATGAATGTATTTCTGCTTATGACTTGCTGTGGATACTTTGTGCAAACAAAAAAAAACCTCCCAACCTGACCTGGGCGCTAGTGAGATTTCACATAAAAGGGCCTTTCACGGAAATGTGTCAGAGTATCTAAAAGGTGATGTAGAATACCAAGTTCTACTGCAAGAGAACCTCGGAGGGAAGAGATATCCATCTAACGTGTGCTTTCATAAGTGCCCTTATTTGAAAAATTTCTTTGCAATAATTAAGATGCTGGTATACTTTTCCTATTACACAACCTCTTACACAACCACATGCGGTACATTTATAGACAGATTTACAATCAGAAAGAAAAATGGGTTTTTTTCTGTCTTGATAATAAAATTAGCTGTTTTTTGTTTCTTTTTCTTTGTTTTTATACAAACTGTAGTCCAGCCTATTCCGCTCTCTTCACACAGCAGATGAGCTTCCAGACTATCTCCATGCCGGTTAGAAAAATCCTTTAACAGCATGTTTCCCCTAGGATTGGGTTGTTCCACAACGAACTGCTAGAGCACAACGCTAACTCCGGGTCCGACGCTCTGCGCTGGTTCTTTTCTTTTCAGTTTCTTCATCATCATTCATCATCATCATCCTCGTCTTCCTCGCCATCAGAAAGGGACGTGCAAGGGCGGATCTGTCGGTAGCGATCAAGCCACTTCTCCACCATCTGGGTGACCAGCGGATGATTGCGCCTACGAGAGCTTTTCTGCATCGCAACGAGAACCCCTCCTTCTGTCACACAGCAGTCCAGCCACTCCCGAAGCAGCTTTTCTTGCTGCTCCTCGTTACCTATCTTTGGGGGAGAGAAAACGGATTGAGAACAAGGCTTGAAACATCACCAGCAACTTTAAGCATATTCTGAAAGACCCAGACTAGGGAGCAATACAGTTCCTTTCCCGAGCTGACAGAGTCAGCATGCTGCTTCACCGCAGCTGGGGGTCTCCGAAAGCCGAAGTAACACACACTGCGTTTTCAACCAAAATTTGAAGGCTCTGGAAATATTCTCCCTCTAATTTCCCAGGTCCTTTCTTCATTCATTTCCCTTCTCCCAGCTATTCTTCCCTCCTAAATTTTTCAAATGTGTGTTTCCAATATAGCCTTCCTATATTTCAGTTATTTGTGAGCAGCTCATTATTTATGGTGGGCACATTATATACAGAGGGTAACTCCTAAAAGGGCCTTTTGGCTTTACAAAGCCGTTTTTAGGAGTCTAGCAGTTCTTGAAACATTTCTTACTGTAAGTCTTACCAAACGTTGTGGCTTGCTGAAAAAAATATCCCTCTCTAAAAAAAAAATACGGGCTTTAAGTCTAATCTACAGGATATCTACTTTTTGCAATTACTTCAGGTTCTCCAACCCCCTCCTTCGCCCATGTACACACTTTACTGAAGCGGCTCCCTGTCTTTATCATAGTGATTAAAGAAGAAACGAGCTGAGTTTCATTAGAAAAAGAGGCAGAGCATGCTGTAACTACTGGCCAATATTTATGTTGCATCCTTTAACCAAAAAAAAAACAAGGCATATTTCAGTCTCGCGTTAGTGTCAAAATCTTTTTCTGGGACCTTTTCAAGGTAGAGTTGCATTCATGTGCACAGCGAAGTCACGTTCGATTTACAGAGCTACAAATAAGCATCAAATTTGTGGGAAAATATCTTTCAGAATCACCTCAAACGATGGGGAAGGGAGTCGTATTAATCAAACAGAACAGCATTCCACCTGTAATGCTCCGAACTGCAGAAACATCTGGGGCTACAGAGATTGCTGCGGCCGCAGCTCAGAAGCAGCTGGGACAAAGGCTACCAGCTACACCGCCGCTTCTTACCTCTTGAGCAGAAAGGAAGTGAATGTGCAATAATTTCCTCTCGCTGTCCACCAACGGTAGAAAAGTAACAGTAACATCATCATCAGTGTTCAAGTTAGCACCAGCACCTCGATTGCCATAACCATCGTTCTCCATGGCAACCAGAGCAGAGAAGTGGCCCCTCGTGTAGCCCAGCGCAATCGGACTTTTCCAACAAAAACTCTGTTCCCATAACAAAGGCAAATATACACCTACAACAAATGAAAACAAACGGTGAGACTCAGAACTACAATGTCCAACAACAACAAAGAATTTCAATACAAACCTTTTGCTTTTGGCTGAACACAGGAACAGCAGCACATTACAAGCATTTAAAACGTATTTGGTTTGGTCTACGCTAATATAGGTCACGCTTTTCAGTACAGCTAATTATTAGGTTAACGTGAGATTAGTCAAGTATCTCTGCAACTGTATGAGTTTCGATACAAAGGCCATTACAATTACAACCAATATCACATTAGCATTCCCCTAAAATCTATGCTCTATAGTAGAGCGACGAACAAAAAAGAAGGTTAAAAAAAGCAGTCTTATGTTTGGTACTTCTTAAAAATAAAAAAAAAAATCTAAAGAAAAAAATCAGATTCTGCATCACAGAAATAAAAGCTACAGTCAGATGTCTATTTTTACCACGACAAAAATTCCACCATCTGCTCACAAAACTTATTATTAAAAGAACTTATTGCACTAAATTTTATTCAGTACCTAAGTATGCAGCCTATCCCAGAGACAACGGGACTTCTCATGAACATTGTATTAATAGACTAAATTAACCCACATCAATTATATATCTCTAGTCTCAAAAAAACACCCAAAAGCTGATATTGTTTTGCTCAGATACAACAAATTACTGATGTCACGGATTCTGAAAGATCCTGCAGCTTTTCTCCCCACCATTTCAGCAATAAAGACAGTAATTCGCTTGAGGTGCATGAAGTCTCAAAATAAAACTAGAACTCTTTTCTTCGAGGAACATAAATAATTCTTGGTATGTACTGCTGCAAGACAACTTAAGCAAAAGCATGCCTTACCTTGTGACAGTTTAAAAATAGCCAAGCATAAACTTAAGTGCACATGTAGCATAGCAACCTTTCATAGTACAGCTGCTGCCAGTAAGTTAGGAATAGACGCTGCAGCAAAACAAGGCACTTCACTTCTCCTCCAACATCCATGGAGATGGAAGAGCAATGCTAAAATGGAAATCTGAGGGGTTTTGGAGGTTTTACTGAAGTTTAGAACACATCTTTCTTTGCTGCATCAAAAATTAGTGGGAGCTACCAGTAAATATTTGTCCCTTTTTTCCCATTCTTGAATTAGCAATCAAGAGATACCTAAAAGTCCTCCCATTTCTTTTAGATTAAGATTCACGCAAGTTTTTACACATCTAGATCTAAGGGCAAATCTATTAATACCTTCTTAGCGCTCCCTTCCTCCCATCCCCGCTACAATGAAGTCTCACTGTAATTCCATGCTAAACACAAAAGATGCAGAACAAGGGTTAAGTGTTCGCCAAAGAATTTCAAGCCTTTACATTTAATCAAAATTCAAAGTTACGTAGAAAATAACATACTAACAGCCAAATGTAATGAAGACAGTCCCTCAATTCCTGGAAATTCATTCTTCATGCATACATGGAGAAATAAGTAACTTCATAAACTTTTTTTTCCCCCAAGCTTTAGTTTGAAGCATCAGCAAAAGAATCAAGCATCGAGGGTTGGAAACTGATTTATTAATATCATATATTTCATTTACATATGACGGTGCTATCTATAGACACGCTGGTTAGGTCACCGAGGCCTTTCAGAACTGAAAGCATCGGCACCCTCAGGGTGACTGCTTACCCCTTTTCTTCCACAAGTTATGATCATGGAGACAGACCAAAAGGCCCGCTCATTCCACTCACAGACTGTGTCAGCTCCTCGGGATACTTACAGCAGCGTGGTGGGCTGACCTTGGCTAGCTGCTGGGTATCCACCCAGCCGCTCTCTCACTCCCCTCCTCAGCAGGATGGGGAAGAAAATGCAATGAAAAGCTTGTGGGTTGAGATAAGGACAGGGAGATCACTCACCAGTTACCATCACAGGCAAACCAGACTCGATTTGGGGAAGATTAATTTGATTTATTGCCAATCAATACAGACAGTTAATTGCCTGCTGCCCTAAACTGGGAGATTTTGTCCCCAAGCACTACTCAATGTTATCAGAGATTTCTGTAGCCCTGACAAGCAAAGGGTCTCACCTCTATGAACATTTCATGTCTCATCTAACAACACAGAACTTCTGCATCAGGAATAGCTACATGACCTGTTCAGGAGTGGAACTAATCGGTATGCCTCAACATAATCTCTACATTGAAATTCAGCAACTTTTTGGAAAGTTTCTTCATGGTTGTTTTATCTTAGTAAAAATGCCACACTAATAATTTCCCCAAGTCAGAAGGCTGAATTAACCTTTCGCTCCTCCTCAACATTATGTGATGAGCTGCACAAGAAAGGAATTTCAGGCATTACCATGGAGAATATCTAGCACTCTAAAGATTTATAAAAGTCAATTTTACACAGACTGAGAATGTAGTGTGACAATAGCGATGATGAGCACACAAGCCACAGAAAGTGAAGAGCATGGGCTAACACCTATCCTGGAAGCCATCCACATCGGATGTAGTTTCTCCAACCTGATCTGATGATCATTTCAGTCAGTCACCTTTTTTCCTGTTCAATTTTAAGAGCTGTCTATTCATGCCACTAAATACATGCAGCTAGACCAGGAGCAACTTAAGGCTGCGTAAATGGATCTTCCGCTGTCAAAGCCTTAATATTTAAGAAGCATTAACAGTCAATTTCAATCTAGGCAACAGGGAGGCTGTCAGTTATAGGATACACAGCAGTTACAGCAAGGATGCCAAATTGGAACAAGGAATCCCAGGAGAAAAAAAATTCTGATCAAGGAGAAGATTTTGGGGGCGGACAGGGGGTTTACAGTGGCTTCCAAGGTGCTACAACCATGACGTTAATTAAGCATTAAAAAAAACCCAAAACATCATTTCCCCATCTCTATTAGAACCCACAACCTTCTTCTTTCTTTTTTGGTGAATATGATCTAAAACACAGGGAGGGTGCTATACAGCGTGTCAGAGAAGCCCGAGCACTCCTCAGTGTTTCACCGAAGGGGCACGTACTAAGCAAAGCTCACACAAGCTCAGAACAGCAAGTCTTGTACCATTTACTTGTCTTGGCAACCCATACTACTCCGAGTCCGACGGCTGTTTGGTTTCAGCTGTGCTGCTAGCATTTAATTAGCACACATTAACCACAAAAATGTAGTTGGACAAGGATAGAAGTAACTCCAGGTAATTTGACACGGGACTCCTAAGTTCACCTGTTCACAATGTCGTGTGTTTCTATGTATGGATGGATCAGGCTTGTGGCAAGCAAATCACAAGTCAAAAATATTTGTCCGACTAACTTCCTGGAAACGCGTGTCTAGCAAAAGGTTGTCCCAGACACCCGGTTATCTTCTGGTTCACAGAGCAAGAAAACAATTTCAGCGTATTTAGGCCATATAACACTTGCCTGCCTCAATGCCCAGTCTATAAAATAAAAACATTTTGCAAACCACTCAGCCTTTCAGTTAAAAGCAACACAAACCCAAAGTGTCAGATCTATATCATATGAATAACTCTTCTTTCCCAGTCTCCCCTTTCATCATCTCAAATAAAAAATAACATGTAACTACAAAGAGCACCAAACTTTTATACTCTTCAAAAAAGCATTTAATTTCTTCTCAGAAAGTTTTGTCACTGCCCCAAACTTACAAGCCAAACAGCTTCTCAGATTTTTCTGAAGACTCTAAATAGTTATAATAGGTTAAAACAGTTATATAGGTTCGTTATAATAATTTGACATTAACTCCACAACTTAAAGAGTTCTTCTAGATAAGGTCTGCCACTGTCTGTTAGTGTACTTTTTTAAAAAAAATAAATAAATCACATCAAGAGATGTTTCAGGAAGTCCTCTACTAAGCTATAAATAAGTAGCGATGTATTGGTGAATACAACCGTAGGGCAGTAGTCAAGCAGATATAGTCGAGACCGGGAATGAACCACGGGCTAAAGAAACGCCCTAACACCCTGTAACACAGCCGCAGTGCCGGCTCAGTTCTTTCCCCATCGGTTTTGTTTACTGCTTACATGTACAGATGCTCCCAATCCCGTCCTGTGTTTCTAAAATATTGAAGTGTTAGCATCTAATACAGAGGGAAGTGTCCCAAACATGTATTTGGCCTGCAAAATAGAGCACACATCTTAAGGATAGCTAGGTTGTTTGCCCAGAAGACTAGGAAGAGAAACAGTCAGAAAGAACCTGATCAAGCAATGTAAAATTACAGTACTACTTGAGAAATAGTTCGGTATTTACATCACTCTTGCTGTAAAGTGTGAATTACTGAAACAGATATTTTTATAAGTTCCTTTTAATGACATAATGGAATTCACTTTTATAGAAAGTGAGATTTACATTATCAGTCAACCAATATTTAGTAATTGTAATTAAGTTACCTAATCTTGTACCTCACATAATAGCTGTAGGTAGATCATCTATGAACAGAATTCCTTCCTTTTCAGCCTCTATGGCATATTCAAGTTGCCACCTCTTTCACTTTAATCAACTACCAAAAAAACCCAAACCAATCTCAACTTTATCATTCTCCACCTTACTTTAATTTCTCTACCCTTCTTTCTATACCCTTGCCATAAAGGTGACTCCTTTTCACTGCACTTAAGGGTTGCTTCACAAACGGCTGCCTGCGAGCAACAAGGCATGCCCCTTCATCCTGGAAGAGCAGCCAGCAGATACCGCTGTCACTCCGGTGAGAAACTACGCCAACGCAAACGCCTTCCACCTGCCTCGCCACTAACTTTATGAGCCTCCTTCAGGAAATCCCAAATACAGCTTAGTTTCCAAAATGAACACTTGCAGCCATTAGTACCACAAGCAAATGGAATTTCAAATCCCACTTATTCAACCTCTTGTGTCTTACAGCAGTACAAACCACACAAATTCTGATAAGTTTTCACAATCAGAGTATTTTATGTAAGGTATAGACTAAAGGCATGTTGAGTGGAGGTCAAAACACGTTTTTACTGTGGTTACGGGCAGACTGCCCACTATACAATGAAAAACTGCAAGTTTTGAGCGGATTCTTTTGTTCTTTTTAATAGCTAACAAAAATTTACCTACAACGTAATTCCATCCTCTTCCAGATAGCAGCTTAACGTCACTCTCCTTTCAACTTCCTTTAGGTTTATGACTTACAGCTGAACCTTTTTTAAAAATCAAATTTGAAAAACCAAAGGCTTACCTTGAAAGCGGGTGTATCCTAATGTTTCTCCTCGGAAACTCTTATAATATTTTACTCCATAAACTATAATTGGTCTTCTAAGAATATGTGCAAGTACAAAAATGTGTGTCTGCTCCAAACTCGCTCCAGGCTGAACCAAACACAAGAGACAGAGAACACTTGAAACAGAACTTATCATTCTCTACTTTGAAATCTGAAATAGAGTCTCGAAATTGAGAGAGAAAATCCTTTTAAGAGTGATCTAGCTTTGACAGGAAAAAGGGAAGACTGGAAGACTATTGCATATCGGTTGAAAATAAGCAAAAACATTTCAGCTTGCACAATAACTTTATCTGTCAGTAATAAGTCTTTGTCCTATTGTCCAGATCCAATCTAATGTATTTCATTCCCCAGTTAGAAGTGAAACTCTACATAATGTTTACTCTAAAAATAGTTCACTCGTCTGAGGAAAGGTTAAGGTAAATATCTTTTGATGATAGGAAAAAAGCACATCCAAAACAAATCACAAGAAAGTAGCACCAAAATCACATGTACACTTTATAGAGAAGTTTAAAATATTCCTATAGTTGGAAGCTTATAGGAATGTCAATCTTATTTTGGAGGGGAGCTGTAAAATATCAACTTGCTGAAGTTTTAGTAGGTATTTGTAGGTATGTTCTAGGAGGTAAGGGTTCCAGGAGCGAGGAGGCAGGACATTAGAGGACTGCATATTAGTTAATTCTACAGACTTCACTCTGACACCAGAAGAAACAGTCTTTTTTGTACCGTACTGCTTAATGGTAAGCTCAAAAATTAGAATTTTAAATGAACTTTTCCATCTTGGCAGGAAGAGTCTACTCAGTAATACTTTAAGATTGCTGGCTTAAGAGTGATGTTTTCCTTTATACATGAAAATTGTTATTCCTGAAGAACACACTGAGTTTTTGCCATTCCTTTTCGGAAAGATTAAAATATCCTTTCTAACAGCCATGTTATAAAGAAGCTTTCTTACCTGGCTTGCAAGAGAGAGTATGAATGCCCAATCTTCCTGCCACTGTTCCTCTCGCAACGAGAAATGTAAACCAAAGCTTTGGGAATACCACGATTCCCACTCTTTCCAGCGTGTATAAAACCTAAAATGTCAGAGAAAGAAAGAGTGGTAAAGACAAAAATATTTACTCAACCCAACTCCCAATTAAACGCAACTCCGTATAGAAAGGGGAAAAGAGAGAGCATACATCAATAAAACTTTATTTTATTTTATTTTATTAATCTTCAGGAGACTCCATTTGCTAATCTCATTTAAGAAATCACACAGAATCGCGATGCCTACAGCAAACATGCTGTAATAGATGCAAGTTCCTAACAGGCTGCTGGCTGGTTCGATACTTGTTTTCATAGGGGGGGTTTTTTGAGCCTTATTTAGGCTTATTCAAGTGTTGATGTACAGGGAACAAAACCAAGACATTCTATTTCACATAAGAGGAGCTGCTCATTCTTCTCATACAAACAATACAGGTATTCTCTATTGTTGACCATAGTAGTTGAGCCAACTGACACCAAAGTACTTGCGTATCAACTTCAAATAGACTGTGGTTAAGAGGCAGAATCTGTTTTCTATCACTTTTTGGAGCAAAGAATACGGTAATTTCACATTATATGAAATAGTTACAAAGCAGTGTGGATAACAATCAAATATAGAAAGTAGGATTAATCTGATTTACACTGAAAGTTTCAGAGTCACAGGATTTCTGGTTTTCTATTTAAACTAAAATTAGCATTTTTGTAGGCTAGCTTAGTATAATGTTTTATCTTTCTTAATCAATTATAAAGAAAATTACCTACAAGTTAAGAAGCAGATGCTAGCTTTTTAAGATTTTAACTTTGTGCAATCACTGCACTACAGAAAGGCCACAACTTCACATGAGGAACACGGGATTAGTGAAGAGTGCTAAGCCAACTTTTAAACAATGGCCTTTACTGTGAATACAAAGAAACCATTCTGAAGTTCAGCTTATTAAAAAAGTCATTGCAATGAACTCATTTAATTAAAATCTGAGAAAATTAACAGACAGTGAGAGTGTGTGTGTGTAAGAAACCTTTCCTATGCTTTCAGTAAAGATGTAACCATCCCAAAAATCTTAGTGTCTGTAACACCAACCAGGCTGGCTTTCCCAAGTACAAGTAAAACCTTTGCATGGTTTAAAAGACCTACTAGTAATACATTTTGATAGGTCTACATGCTTACTCACAGTAATATATCTACAGGGGATCTTCCAGATCTATTTATGCTCCAGTTTCTATCCAAATGCATCAACTGCTTCCAGCTTTGCAACCAAGATATTTTCCCCCAGAAATGTCTAACCAAACACCTTGGGCTAAATGAATTAATTGCTAGGTCTCCTGAAAGAAGTTTTTAAAGCAGAATCTGATTAAGCAACAACAAATACCACACACGCAAAAAAAACCCAGCCAAAAGAAAAAAAAACTACCCCACAAAAGCTCTACGGTGGAAGTGTTTTCCTAAAGAAGTTTCTTCGTTCAGTTAGTCAGCCACAGTCACAGTTATCTGTAGGAGTTCACAGGAGGTAGCCTTGCAGACAGAAGTCAAGGCTCAAGATTTTGATCTCATTTAAAATAAACTTTTCAGTTTAATGCAAAATAACTGAAGGCATCTGTAAAAAAAAAATAATTCTGAAAGCCAACTTCGGGCATATGCCCCTCATTCTCCATGAAAAGCTAATGGTAGAATACAAAAAGGGACAAATCAGTTAGCCAAGGAAGTGTAGTCATTTAAAAGGCAAGTGGAAAAGACTCCACAGGGCAGAGCCTCTGGGAACTTCACTACTGAACTTTTTCTGAGTACCAGACACTAGGCTGTCTCTAACAGATTCTTCTTTGTTCAGCATTGTTCAGCATCTAAACAAACATAACAAAACGAGGCCAAATGAGTTACACGAGTGTTCTATGTCTGACTATAAAAATATCCGTTTTTAAGTGTCTTTGTGAAGGCTTTGAAGAACAATTCCACTTGATAAAAGTTTAAGCACAGTGTTGTTGAGACTAGTGATTGCATTGATAAGCCTATTGCCTCAGCAACTATCATTAAGTTGGTGACGACAGTGTCACTTCCTATCTGCTCCACGTCCTATCCCACAAAATTAAATGTATCTTGGCCACCACAGAATCTATACAGCAAGTGTAGGGCGTACAGGATGATCAATTTAAAACAGAACTTCACTAAAAAGGCGTCTACTAATTTTTCTGATGACAAACTAACAAATAAGATTATCCAGACTGAAAGCAGGCAACTATATTCAAGCAGCTGTAAAGGAACACATGAATCGGTTTAAAAAAAAAAAAAAAATTGTGCTTCTGACAAGGATAGGTATTAAGTAAATTTGGAGTAAAATGCAAGTTCTGCCTAGAACACAAACTAAAAAGCTTAACCAGATTTAATGCACTCAATATTTTGAGTGTTATGTTAGATACAACAGTAAGTCAACTACAGTTAACACTAACATTATGAAAGATTGGTTTAAACCTCAATAGTTTGCAGCATGTTTTTGGATACCACGCTTGTTTTTGTTACCATAAAGAACAAAACCTGATCTATCATAAATTTCTGTTCTGGCCTCAGGGGAACTGCTTGTGATGCCAGGGACATTCCTGCATGGTTGAGATGCACGCTCCATTATAAACAACTTTAAAGTAGTGACAGATCCATTCGGAGACAGGTTCTCGGGAGAATTGTACTGAAGCACCACTTTACTAAATCCAGATCTGGGTGCTAATTTGGGGAGTTTTCTCCAAACTGCAGGCAGCCGGGGACAGTAATCACAAAAGCTACTGTACGTACCCCTAAAATTAACCTTTGTTGTTGACCTCCTGTACAGCACATAGAGCAAGGGGTCAGGCTCCTTCTCTAGCAGGGCTGCTGATAGTGTTTCTCTTGTCCTTGACTACAAGAACATAAGAAATCTAATCGCCCATGTCTTACATTATTAATCTTTATCAATCTCTTCCCTTACTCCCATTACATACTTGAGAGCTAGTGGAACCGCTGGGGGTCCAACCGTAAAAGTTTTTCCTCTAGCAG
>VZTV01086599.1:310-22056 GCA_013400875.1 Anhinga rufa | reverse complement strand
CAGAAGTCCTACAACAAAGTGGTTATTTTTTGATTTGTGTCTTTTCTAGGATGGGATCTTTCTATGCTCCATGTCTCCCAGCAATCAACGTGTTCCGCCTCCACACTTCAATGTACCTGCAATGCTGGGCGGTGATGTGCTGCAACGTCCCCCAGGAGAGGGTCTTCAAGGCTTCCAGATCCAATAACTTCTACATGGCCATGCTGCTTTTCATCCTCTTTCTCTCCACACTGCCTGCTGTGTACACCATTGTCTCCATCCCACCATCTTTTGACTGTGGTCCTTTCAGGTTTTTTGCATTTTATATCCATCTTTTGTTAATGATGTAACGAACCACCTTATCACATCACAGTGAATGATGCAGTAATGAAAAAGAGCTCCTATAATAAGTGTTAACACCTGATAGGCTGAGTGTTTAATTGTGTCATATTTCTCATCATGGATAATTCCTGAAGCTGGAATCATAGGAAATAGAGTAATTCCATAGAAAGATTTATTTGACATGTAGAACAGAAAATCTTTTCTTTTAGTTAGTTGTAAGGAAAAAAAAAGTCATTGCTGCTGTAATTAATCCAGAAATTATTTTAAAGGAGTAAAGCAGTGACCTGTTATGCATCTCTGGCCTCCTGGCTTGAGAGTAGGGGCTTTGAGGAAGTGTCTGCATATGTCCTGTAGGAGCAGCATATCAGAATGTATGGTGGTGTGTTAAATTTATGGTGGTGCAGTCTTTGAATGCTGTGACTCTCTCCAACTGACACAGTTTTTCATGCATCTGTATTACCACTGTGAAGCCAATCCTATTTCTGAAGTCTTCAAGACATCCACATCCATTAGGCCCTTTTAAAAACTTAGGATTGGCTTGCCTGTGCAAACATGTGCTTTATATTCAAACTAGCTTAGATGTTGCTACACTTTCTCCTTCTGTGCACACTACTTGGAAAGTCCAGGACCATTTTCAGCATGCCAGGTAGCATGACATACAGCTATAATGAGTATACAACAGTCAATATATGAAATTAAAATTTTTAAAAGCCTTTAGTCTTTGTTTTTGAACAAAGTATTTGCAAAGCAATGTGAATAGTAAAAGAGACATCAGGATTCTAATGAAAGGTTTGGTTAATACATTACTGTTGTGAGTAAAATGTTATCTGCATAATCTCCAGTGCACTTTGTAAAGGGGCAGAAGTCTTTCCACATCAACTTTAGCCAAAGGCAGATTGTTTCTAGCCACAGTCACCTAAGAGGAAGAATTGCATGACGCCCCAAAAATTCTGATGAGACAGTCAATTCCTTGAATTTATGGAAGCAATGATAACAAAGCAAGTGATGCAAAGTAAGATTTTTTATTTGAGTCATAACAAAGAAAGTACGGAGGGAGACATCTGGAGTCAGATCTGAGTAGCTGCAGCTATTGAATTGGGTATTACTGAAATGGTAAGATTACTGTTCAAAATGAGAAAGATAATAGTGCCTGCAACTTTTTCTCTGCCAAATGCAGAGATACTTTGTTCTTCGAAAAAAAAAAAGTGAAATCTTCAATGTAACTTTTAATGGGGGAGGACTTGAAACTAGTGAAAGCTCATTCAACCTGGGTATACGTAATGTTACTGTTGAGCAGCTGGTAGATAAATACTGGCAGTGCATGTCTCTGTGTTAAAAAAATAAAATATATTCCTGTTGGTAACTCAAAAACTCTGACACTTCTGGGCTTTTTCTGTTTTGGTTTGTTTTGGTTTGTTTTTTAATCCATCATTAAAGGCAACATATACAACTCAACAGAGACCTGCCAGGAGTTGGGAAGCCAGGACAGAATTAGCAAAGTTGCAACAGAGGAAGCTTTGTGTGCGCTGGGGAAAAGATAAGGAGAGCACAGAGTGGAATTTCTCATCTACCATGGGTGGGAGGGGGAAGTGGAGAGGAAGAACTGGTTTGAAGAAGAATTCTATTCTGCAACCTTTTTACATTATCAGGAAGAGGGTAAAAGTTGAGAACAATGAATTTAAGAAAAAGACCTGGTTGTCAGAAATGTTTACAAGAACTGAAAAGAAGTGACAGGAGACCTCAATGACTTGAATATCAGTTGGCAATTTGGTGACAATTCCTTTAACCAAGTCTCAATACACATAAAGGCTCATTTTGCTCATCTTATTCAGGTAAAAAACTTCAAACTCTATATTGTGAGGCACAGCCAAAAGCAAAATAAAAAGGAAAGAGGTTTTGAAACATCTATTAGAATGCTTCTGCAAGAAAAACTTAATGGTCTAGGGAGAAAATACTTTCTAGATAATCTAGCCATGGAACAATTATGCATGAAGGTTATTAGATTGCTGTAGCAATAACAAAAATCTCACAAAACACACCCACTGATTTATATAGCATTGGTACATAGCTAAGAGAGAGGAGAATTAGGCTGAGCAGTGCTGAACAGAAACCAGTCGCAAACAGATCATTTTTTGTTTATCAAGCATACGAATATGGGATTTGAATTTTTCACCAGACTTCATAGAGCATAAATTGCACTTTACTCTTTGGTTCGTGGTATGGAGTTCACAACTCAGGACACTGATTCTCTGAGGAGTGACCTTGGTAGTAACTGCAGGCAAAATCTATTAGCATACAATAAAAGTATTAGTGTCTATTTTCACCCTTAAAATACATAAATACTATTTTAAATAATATTCCTTTCAGTGTCAGTTTTTAAATAATGTTAACATAGTTTATTTTCCTTTTCCCAGGTTTTGTTGTGATGTGACTAACCTATATATTCATTACTACTGCACTGATGTTGCCATAATATTTGTATGTGATATATTGTCCACTCTTCTGTTTAATAGTGGGAAGACTAGAATGTTTGAAGTCATATCAGAAACCTTGGAGCATGACTTCCCTTCCTGGTTTGGGAAGGTATTTGGTTATGCCTCTAACCCTGGACTCATCCTACCTTTTATATTGCTGATGGTGTATGTACAGAATATTAACTCAAAGCTTGCTTAATCTAAGGTCTGTTAAGTTTCTTTCACTTGAATCTTTACTGCCAGAACATCTAATTAAGTACAGTGCTGATTGCCCTTGGAGAATTCATGAGCCTTTTATTTGACCCTAATTAATGTGCCCTTGCATAAAGAGTAATATCTCTTTTTTGTTCAATGGTTTTCCTTTTGGTTTTACTATTGTTTTTCAAAAATGTTACTGTTGCCACAATAATGGCAGAGCTATAAGATGCAAAAGCCTATAGAGGATCTGAAGTGCTGTGACTTTGATCAGCTTGTCCAGTAGGCAGAGCAGCAAATCAGAAATCCTTAGCAAGTTCAATAGAAACATGACCACCATGAAGCAAAGTTATTTCTCAGTTACTTTCAGTGAGTCTAATCTTCAGTGCCTTGGCCTTTCTTTGATAAACAATGTACTTTATGCTGTTGGGACAGGAGTGTGAGCCAGGGTGTTGGAGACTTTATGGAATAGGGCTAGTAGAGATTTTTTGTAAGTCAGTACCTGGTAAAGAATAATGACCCCAGAATGGCCTTTCTCAGAGACTGTATTGAGTCCTACTTTATTAAGGCATTTTAAACTGCTGTATACATATATCAGATTATTTGCTGAACTAAAAGTTAATTATGTGTAGACATGAGCTGGGATTTAACCCTGCATTATTGAACTGCCAATAATTATAGAGAAGATTATAGAATACAGTAGCAATTGCAGAATGATTTTACATGAACAAAATAAAATGCTGAGATGAAATTTTGCTAAGGTTCACATAACATCATATTTTACTTTAACCCTTGGCTGGAAAAAAAAAGAATCCAGACTGTCCTCTGAAATACCTGGTCAACTCCTACAGATTTTTTTTGAGTGCTATTCCTTTCTTGGAATGGTCCAAGGCAAAGATACTAAAAATAAATAAAGGGAAAAAAAAAAGAAGGAAAATACCAGGCAAAATCACACAAAGCGGAGAAAACAGCATATGCAGATTAATTATTTACTGCCTACATCAGTAAAAGAGATCATATCACAATTTATCTAATTAAATTGGGATGTAAAAAATACTAATTTCATAGAGTTATCAGAAAAGTAATACAATACACTGAAAAATGAAAATTACATTATGCAGTTATGTTTTTGTTTAGTAGAAAAAGGAGGTCATAATTTAAAAGAACGAAAACCTATGCTTTCGGCTATTTTCTTGACAATACTTGAGTTTGCCTATTATATTAGTTCAAAAGCCTTTATAAATATGATTTAGCCATTTTTAAGATATGTCATACAAGTTAATTAACTTTTGTAAGTTATTCTTTAGAACACACTTCATAGTGAGGCATAGGTTTATGGAACATCTTCCTTAACTACCATAAGATTGAAGGTAGAGTATAAATAGACAGAATAATTTCTTTCAGCTTTTTTTCCCCTGAAATAACAGTGCCTTCTTCATACTGTAAGGAAGCACATTGTTCGTTGTCAAAATATTACTACTCATTAGGCATGATAAATGAGAAATAAATAGAGAATTTATATTAGCATAACTGTAGTTGTTGCTGTAGGAATGTTGTAAGAGTCTTTATATTTAAATCATTACCTAACAAGAAATTATTTTTCTTTAAATTTAGCCTGAGTATTTATTATCTCAATGCTACATCCAAATCCTACAAGGAAGCTAACTTGGAACTTAAAAAGAAGCTACAAAGTGTAAGGAATGGAGAATTATTGATTTTTGGTTTTACTAAATATTAGAGAATCCATCCAGGTCAGTGAAAAATGCCCTCTCTCTTCCCATCATTAGCAAGCAGAAGAAAATAAAAGAAGAAATAAACAAAAGGCACAAAAATCAAATGAACAAGAGGAAAATCCATTTGAGACAGAACCACCACAGACAATGCAAAAAGGAGGCAAGCAAGATGAATTCACTCCAAACCAAGGTACGGACTGTTTTGAACTCCTCAGGATGAGGAATTCATGTATGCCAGACCATAGTCTTCCTCACTGTCTTGACTGTTTCCTTTGCTATAATCTCCTGAAAGATATTCACAATATGGAATCACAAGTATTAGCCTAATCTCCAGTCCATTTTTCTTTCTTTGGCTTGTTTAAGAAACACCAAAGCAAAAAAAAACTGTAATAGAGCTATAGTGAATCGCAAGATTCCAGCCCCACAAAAAAAACCACTTAAAGCCTAGTCTGAATGTCAGTGGTGCCTCTTACCTTATCACAAACTAGTTGGGTCCAAATCTTGTACCCTCCCATCATATTTTGTTGATCCAGGACTGCTCAGGACAGTGTTTGTGCTCTGTGACAAGTTCACCGGGAGAAGGTATAGTGAAAAAACAGTATGGTATAAATTCTTGTCAGAAAGCCTAGCTGGTCAGGCAGGTTTCAGTCTATCCTGAAGGATTTCACAGGCTGTCCTTTTTCCTGGATGCTGCTAGACTTTCCCCATCATGCATGCATGTCATACAGCCAGTATAGGCTCAAGCCTAGCATAGAAAACCAAATTAGGGATGGCTGTCTTTGGAAGAACCACTTGCAAGACATGTCTGCAGCCTCAAAACCTGCCCACTTAACTTTGAAATTGCTACCTTCATTGTCGTTTATAGATGATATCTAAATGCATCTAGCTACTTTGGAAAAGCCTCCACTTTCCTCAACTGGGGCCTTGCAGAGATGACTGGAGGGAAAATATGGTACAAAGATCATGAAGGTGCATTACCTCAGATTTCAGGCTATTGGTAGGGGAGGCCTCAGACTTCTCATTAAACTCTGGACAGGCAGCTGCAGGATTTCCATCTCAGGGAATTTCTGTTTTGCATGTTTATTTTTTAATTCTGTTCTCCAAACACATTTCAGACAGCAAGAAAGGACAGGACAGCAATGAAGTGAAGAAGACAGGCCAGCCACAAGAAGCCAGCTCCTCTCAGGCACTCCAACATCCAGGCCCAGCCCTGAATGGCCACTATCCCCTGCAGAGCAGAGGAGGAAACCTTCCTCCGCCATCCATAGCTGTGACAAGGCCACCAGGGCCCAGGGGGTATGGTGTGCCAGGCCATCCACCTGGAAACCCACGCTTCCCTGGGGCACAGCCAGGAATGCCCAGGGGTCCTCCCAGCTACAGATAAGGAGCCTCAAGTACATTGTGATATGATGACGGATGCTGAGGGACAGAAGAGTGGTCCTAAACCCAAACACACTCCTGCAAATGCAGAATCCTGCTGTGTTCATTGTAAATCTTCATGTGCACAGAAGTTGCCTATGTGCTTAATTTTTTGCAGGGTGGGAGGCTTCAGGAGAAAACATTGCATATATGTTCTTGCACCTGAAGACATTGCAAAAATGCATTGTCTGTGTTACTAAACTTAGAGATATTTATTGGAAGATATTCATTTGAAGAATGAAAAACGTTTTGTATTCAGTTGATTATTTTCTTAAAAACCTGAAAGTGTGTGCCTAATATCTTTTCCTTTTTCTTAGAAGAATAGTTCACTGAAAACATAACTTTGTACAAAGTGTATGAGAGTCAGTTATATTTGAACACTGCATATAGCTTGTCTTCTGCAGGTCAGATATGCTTACCAAAAGATTTCAGATTGTACATGGGAGAACTAGCATCTTTTCAAAAGCTAGATGATTACCTCTAAAGTTTTTTGGAAAGTATTAAAAAGGTAAAAGAAAAGCAATATTCTGCCTCTTGCTACACAGAAAATTTAACTCCATTGCAGTACCACTTTTAGCTAATAATAGTTTCATCACATTCTGAAAGACTAAAAATAAATTTAAAAACTCAAAGTGGTGAAGAATATCTCCTGTACAGAAAAACTTGTTTGAGGAATAGAGGTAAGATAGTTGTAATAATTTTCCCTGAATACTCACCAGTGTTCTGTTGTGACACAGAGGCAGTTATTATTGCATAAGAATATGTGCTATATAATCTGCTCTGTGGGTTTATCATTGTATATTTGTATTGACCTCTGTAGACTCCATGGTGGAACAGGTCCTTAGTCTAATAGGCCTTGTGGAAACACAGGATAGATGCAAGGCCATGTTCAAGCTGATGTTACTTATTCCAATAAGACAGCTTTATTTTTATGTTTGGATTTTATTGCCTTGTCCAGAATTTGGGCCTTGATAATTACTTTAAGACTTGCAAGATTAATAACAACAAAACCAGTCAACTGACTGTCTTCTAAAAAATAAAGGTAATTCCTTTGGGGGCTTTCTGTATAATAGAGGTCTATTTTGTACAGTAGGAAAACTTTAACCATATCTCATCATAAAACTACCTCCATGTAATTAAATTGTGGAACTTACTGAAAAAAGTTTACAATAAACCCCAGTATAGACTATATAGCCCCATAAAACACACACACAATGATCCAGATGCAATTCCCAGCTCAATCAGTCTTTAAATCAATTGTCAGAACCTTTATACTTGACTTGACTCTTGTACTGCTTCCATAAGCACCTGCTATCAGCTGGAGGTAAGATATTAGATCAATCACACCTTTAGTGAACATCAGCATGGCTATTCTGCATGTAAACACTAAGCACTGATAACGAAGTCAAGAGATCAGTGTATTGCAATAACAAGGGAGGGTCTTTTCTGGGGAACAGACTGGAAATATGTTGTTACTAAGGGAGAGGACAAATGAGTTAAGACTGGATCCCAAGATATGTCTGCATCTTAAAATACAGTCTTGTATTTTAAATTAGAAAAAGTACAGCTAAGTACAGTGTAAGTTGTTTCAACTTTCTCAGATAAGATTTCTAATCTTTGGACTTCAGATGTGGAGAAATTACAGTAATTCAAACTGTCTATTAATTTGAAATCTTCTAACATGATTAATTTTTAAACTGCATATGTTTTTAGCCCAGAAACTTGTAAGATTGTCAGTAGTCTTATGGAAGTTAAGCATGGGTCCCATTGCTCTAGTGCTTCCATGCTTCTAAGATAAACTTTTTCCTACAAGCTGGGATTGATCTGTCATGAGGCTCTGATTTGCACAGAGGTTTTAGCTCACTGTTTGTTAATGTGTCATAAGAAGAAAACACTGGATATTCCTTAGAAAAAGGACCTTTTTATTATAGAACAAGTGAAAAACTGAATTTAAAGATTCTTTATGGCTTGGTTATGCATCTGGGTTTTTGAAGGGGTGTTGGAATAAATTGGAATTGTAAACTGGTTTTGATGTAGTCAGTTCCATGAAATCTAGAGGCAGGTTTATGCTATGTATACAGGTCTTAATAAGGATTCCTTGTTTTGTTAGGAGTGAAAATTTTCTGTGGGTATTAAAGGCTTTCTTATTATTAACAGGCTTAGTATTTCATCCTGTGGGATTGCTTTGCATCATGAATGGGAGAGAGACAAAGCAAGGAATGCACTAGCTGAAATCATTGTGAGGAACTTTCTGTTAGATCTGTATGCCATATTGATTTTCAACAATAAATGTGTTCTCAGAATTCACCTGTATATGCAGTGATGAGCATGTAATAACCAACATGAATAACAATACCAAGACTAGATGTTGCTCATGCCTTGTGATCAGCATCAGACTGCCGTGACTGAAAATGAAATATTTGTTTTTATTATTAGGTACTTTTAAGTAAAGGTCTTTCATCACTGTGTTTCATGAAGCTGTGCTTTCAATCCTTCCTAGCTTAGTTCTGTTTAACTGCCTGCCGTCTTATAGATAACATAACATTGACTTAGCAGACAAGATGTGATCTTATACATTTCAGTGTTCTATACTAAGTCCACCTTTAAGAAAGCATGCTGTTTACTCGGTAAAAATAATTTTGAGATTGTTACAATAATCTTGCATGATCAGATTTCAAGTCACATTTTCTTCCTGTACAACCTTTCTCTACCCCTTATATATTTTGAGGCTTCTAGTTCAAATTTTTTGTCTCTGCTTTTTTTGAAAAAGCACCTCAAGCAACCTTCATCCACTCATGCGCACAGCTACTCCTCTGTTTGAGTCTTGTACTGTGCTGAATAGGTAACAAATACCCTTGACAGCAGGAATAATACTGACTGTGAACCAAATCATGGCAAAAGATCTTCCTTATAGAAACAGAATGTGTTTTGTTTTCATAAGTGTCGCATACACTATTTTCTTTCTTCTATGTTGTTAGACCTGCAAATTGTGCTAGGGATACCTCAGAACTCTATTATCCAATTACTTTCAGTGAAATCAGGGCTCAGTGCATCTTCCTATGTCCCACATCTTTGTCTGCACAATTTACACACCATCTTCATAGCATTTGGCTGAGAATTTAGTATAATTTTCTGCATAATAGAAGTGCACTTCACTATATTAGTGTACTAGTACAGAGGGACCTTCAAAATATTTTGAAGTCTCTGCCAAAGATTTAATTTCTTACTTATCTGTGAAAATTATAATTACTGTAAAATGATGGTTATTGAATACATCTCCCTTCTCCTATTCATCTTTTTTTTCTGTTATTGAATTAAATATTTTTACTCAATGACAAAGTCCTACCCTGGAACTCTGCAAAGCTATCAGATGAACAGGAAGCAAAAGGACAAAAATAAAGTCCAGACTTGACTGAATTCACAGCAAGTGGGAGACAGGATTTTTTTTAACATATCCTTTTCAACACTAGATTTTTGGTAGACGGGACCTGAATATAACAAGTATAATATGTACAATAATAACATCCATAAGGATCTGCATAAATTTAGAGCTGTTGTAAAGATAATGGAAGTTTAAATCCATGGAATAATTTTATTACTCTACATTGTTTAACAAAAACCCACAAAATGCTCACTGGAAAATTAGATGCAGTTTTTATCTGCGCTGAGCCCTTTGTTTCACTTTCTAGTCCTCTGTGGAAAACCAGGCTGTTAAACTCATTATGGCTAGAGATTAACTTCAAAAGCAGGTAACATCTGCTCTGATTGTCCTTTGTTGAAAAATGAGGCTGTATGAGTTCACTATGAGCTTTATGCTGTCCATGCCACATAACCGCTCTGTATTANTAACAATATAGTGACACAAAGAATGTTCCCCTACCTCCTGTAAAAAAGGTCATTATAATATGAGATGCACCCATGCCCAGTGGTTATTAAAAAAGCTGTGAAAAACACTATTTCTCTAAACTAAAGAATGACCTGGGGGTCATGACAGAAGGTTCTGTGTGGATGTGGCAAATTCTGCTTTACCTGATGTTTACAGTCTATAAAGACTGGACTATAAAAATGTCTGTGTGTGATTGTGCTGTATAACTGATGTTACCTACCAGGTTATACACATACTCAGTGGCAGCTGTGCTTCAAGTTCTTAAAGTCAGATTAATTACGGAATGTATACTTTTCTGTGAGTTCACTGTTTTCTCCATCTATTTAACATCAGCTAGTGTCTCTAATGCATTCATGAGCCTAGTTATCACCCAGTAATCAGGAAGAATCAATTCACCGTTGAGTTCTGTGGTTACATTATGGATGTGGGATGTAACTATAGCACAGTTTGGAGAGAAAACATGCTAGCACCCACTGCCTATCTTGTAAGTGTGAGGGAAAGGATGCATGTGTGGGCAAGGATGCAGTCCTCATTCGCCTGGCACAGGGGAGCTGTGGTAGTCCACAGAGAGACTACTACACCCCTTTGGTGCATCAGATACCATTAGGAGAAAATTTGTCACTTTTTATTGTTCTGTCTGGTGGGTGGAAATAAAGGTGTTTCTAGGGTGTTATGTCAGAGGAAACAGCAAGGCAGAAGGGTGTGACTCCCTTGTAGCCTGGCTGTGGCTCAGCCTGCTGGCTTAAGAGAATATGGGGGTGATTTCAGCAGCAGGCTTCTTCCAGAGGAGCTTTTCCAGAGTGCAGATGGCTTTGCAAGCCACAGCAGGAGACACAGAGAGCTTCCTCTGACAGCTCAGTGATGCTACCCTGCAGCACTAGAGTGGGAGAGTCTAAGCTACTTGGGCCATAGCTGTGTTTAGATGAGCTCTGTCTCACATGGCTGATTCATGCAGTGATGCTAAGGCTGTGCCCAAGGGAAAAAAGACCAGGTCAGAGTCACGAGGATGCCATGGTAATGGTTTATGAGATTCAAATGCCACCATGGATGCTTCTAAGATACTCACTGAAATACTTCCCTGGGTGAAACTGCAGGACTTTGGCTGCTACAGTAACTGCTTTGGAAAAGAGCAGGGGCTCTGAACGAGGGCTGCCACATCTTGGTCCCAGCCAGATGTTCTCCCTTGGCCTCAGCAAAGGAGACAAGTCACAGCCTTGTCCCCCTCTTTCCTGTTTTAGTTTAGCTTCTTTCACCCAGTACCACAAGCAAGAAGGTGTCTCTCCATGGTCATACTCCATCAAATGCAGCCACCAAGTCCTACGTACAAATCCTATTTATATATTATACATGACAGCAAGGTTGTCCAGTAAATTCTTATGTCTATCTTAACAAAAGCCACAGAACCAAGATATTTTTATTGCAGTAAGTTTTTGTTTTATTGCCTAAATGCTGTGGGAGGAGACTGTGTCATAAATTACAGACCTATTGACAGCTTGCAAATAAAAATATTGCTAAGGCTAGGACCCAAATGTACTACCAGTATCATATTTGGGTATAAACATTCTCAGTGGAATATTTGCTTGTATTTACACTATTAGAAGATCTTAGCTTAGTGTAAAGAGCTGAAAGATGTTTGGAATGAATAAGTCAAGGTAGGAATAACTATCAGCTCCCTACATGTCTGGGGAACACCTGAATATACTGACCTGCACTTCAGGGGTCTGATTCTTTTATCCTGCTAGTATGAGGATCTAAAGAAATGAGCTTGTATACCACATCAGAATTTTTTTCTTTCCTTTAGACATAACATCTTAGCTGCAGTGCATAGTCATAGAAAGCTGTGAACCACATCTGCTTAATTGTTAGCAAAATAATAATAAAAAAGAGTATTGCACACTTTATCAGAGGGTTTTTTTTCATCCTTAACTTTGTTGGAAGATTTTTTTGTGTGTTTGTACATACTACTCTGTGTGGTTAACATTGCAGTTATGTACATTTTGAAAAATATTTCTTATTGAATTTTGAAAGTGCTCAAGAAAAGAGAATTTCCAAAACTTGTGGCTGATTTTCTGCTTAAATCTGTTCTTATCATGTGCGCAATGCTCTCATAAAATAACTAATGAGGTTTACTGTAAATTATGTTTATCACTTACCATTTGACTTATTTGTCTGTGTCCTTGCCAGTTCTCCACGGCTGTGGGAGGACCTTTTAATATTTCAAATTTATAATCTATTGTAAAGAACTTCCTAAAAAATAGAACCAGAACATTTTTTCTCTCTTTCTTGGAATTAGATCAGGAAAAAAAAATCCAATATGTAATCTGTTATAACCCATTATCTCAAAATACTGGAGCAGGAAACAAAACGATGATATTGGAGATATTTAAATTGCATAGTTCTTAGAGCAAATAGTTTTCAATCAATATAAATTCTACTAATAAAATCTATTAATTTATAATTTTGAACTTTCTGACTATAAAACTGTAATTGTTCTTAGCCCAAGTGATTGACTCCACAAACTAAAAGCTACTTTTATGCAACGAGCTATCCAAGAGAGAATCAAATGGCTAAAAGACCATTAAAACCAGTAGTTTGCATCTCTGATAAGAGATGAGCCTTGCTTTTTCCACTAGATAAAACCTTTTCTAAAACTTGGAAAAATGAATAGAAGAAAGAGAAAAAGTGTTATGTAATAATTGTAGGAAAAAAACCAAACTTCTACAATACTATCAGAGGTTCTCAAGGTATGAAGGCCAAATCTTCAGTAAAACATCAATATCCACTGATAAGATTACATTAATCTAATATTTATCTCATATAAAGTAACAATTTGATCCTTATAGCATGACAATATGAACCACAATTTCATTGTAATCAACATGGGATTAATTTCTTGCTAGCTGAAGGTAAATGTGATATTTCAAAACCTTTTCCTTTCTTTCTCTCTTCCTTTTTGCTTGAAGGATGAAGCAAATGTATTTTCAGTTTTGTACTATTTTTTTTTGTAGAGAGCATTCCCTCTCTTTTCTTTTTTTTTTAAAATCACCCAGTGACTGCACCGCCGACAGAACCACAGCTCCAGATACAGTGCCTAAAGGATGTTTTTAGAAAATCTGCAAGCTACATTCATTTGTTTAAAGGAATCATGTTTAAAACACTGAGGACATTTTTTCCAAACACCTTGTAAGCCTTGTTATTGCTTTCAAACAACTAAGGCTGAAAGCCTCTAAATCTCTTATGCCATTTTAAAGGCATATTCTTGTCGCCAGTGTATAACACCAGTCTGGCACCTTCAAGTATCTCTGATAACCACACATAGCAATGATGTTGGTGGACCATAAATCAGCTTATGTATTAAAAATTTAGAAGTGTTGTTTTTTTTTTAAGAATTGGTTTCTTTTTGTGTAGAACAGCCTCAGTCTTACCTAGTGTGCAAAAGCAGTCTGATAGCTCTCTCTGTGCCACTGCTGCTCTTATATGCTGGATTAGCATCATGCAAATGGATATTCTCAGGTTGTAAACTCTGCTCTCATTAATTTTGTCTGCTAAGATAAGCTCCTTGGCACTTGGCATTTCCTCTCCCCGAATAAATTTTGCTGCACAGTGGAAAGCAAATATTCTGTCATTTCCACACACAGAGGAAAGTAACATAACATGCACTGGAAGTGAGATACCATTAGAAAAAAGCCACCGGTATACCTAGTGTTATCTAGGCCTTTACCTGAGCAAGCCTAGGCTGGGTAGGTTTACTTTAAGATCTTTAAGATTATATGATATCTCCGACATGACTCTAATGTTTTGTAAAAAGCACTCATTAACTCTCTGAATCCCACTTTTAGCCTGTTTCTTTATTAGAAGGTGTCCCTAAACCAAATTAAATTATGTTGGTAAAACCCTATTTGTATTTTTATATTCCAGAGTGTTTGAACTAGGAGATAGTTTATCTCAGTAGTTCATCAGCTTTAACTGAAGAAAGACAAAAATGTCACATTTTTCTTTGCAGTATCTGAACTTAATGAAATTGTATCCCTGAATTCTTCCTTGTCTTTCTCTCAACCTTCAACCTTCTCCTGAAATCCTGCTCTTTGCCTTTCCTCCTTGCTAACTGTGGACCTCATTTGTAGTTTAGCTTCTCCCTACTCACTCTACCACTACACACTATAGATACAGAGTTCATAATCCAGCATTTAAATATGAATTTAGTAAATGGTTCACTGATTGCAGAAGGATGCCTTGTGTACTCACTTTAAAAACTGCTGAATTTAATTTAAAGTTAACTTCTAAAAAAAATTATTACTATTGCCTTCATCTCCCTAGCCACTTCCTTTTCAGCTATTTTTCTTTGTCAGACTTACTGACTGAATCATGTCCTAAGCTATATGTAAACTCTTTGGGGTAACCTAGCTTTTTTATCTGTTTGTGAGGCTCCCACTCCAGAGCTGCTCCAAATCTAATTAGGATCTTTGAACACAATTAGTAAAGTGAACATCTAGGTGTGTGAGTACTTAACCATTAGTTTCACATTGATATGTGCTATCAGATAGCAATTAATCTATTACCTCAATGCATAATAAGAAAGGGTTTTAAAGCTTACAGTGAAGTAAAAAGTGCCTTTTTCCTCTCCTTTCCAGTTTCCTAAAAAAAACCCAAAACCAAACCAAACCAAAACCAAACAACCTACAGCAACCAAAACAAAAAAATACAAACAAAAACCAAAAATTACATGTGCCTTGGTCTTTTCTCCAGCAGAGGTCACAACAACATAAGATATTGCCCTGCATCCATGTGAACAACTGCCTCAGGAAAGAATAAATCCTTACTATTTGGTCCTGTAAAAGTTGTCAGAACTAAGGCTGTTAGTAGAGTTTCAGATCAAATAGGAATTTGCAGGAACACCAGAAGTTTGCTGATGAGATGTTTGGACTAATGCCAGTAGTACAAGCTTTGCTGTGCTGTGACTATCTAAAAGGAGCAAAGAATTTAATAGGCCATCTGAAATAGTGCATGGGAATATTCAGTGAAAAAAAGAATTTTTCCAACATTTGTGTGTTTTTCAGACATAATAATTGGTAGTAAAAAATGCATGGGAATAAGTCTGTTTGTTTCTCTTTTTAAAAGCAGCATTGCTAAATCGTACGGTCTGACCCATAGGTATTTTGCAGGTCAAAATAGTCCATCTATTCTGTCATTTCAAACATAAGAATATGTAATGCTTGTTCAAAAAGCCAGCTTTAAACATTATTTATAAGTACATATGAAAGGCAAAGTGTAAACTCTTAAAAGTAAGTTTTCATTTCAGGAGCCTCTATTTGGGAAAGAAAAATAATACCCTCTGTCTTACATATCTTGTTTAAAGTAACTGGGTAATGATTTTTGTTTTGCTGGAATATGCACAGATAAGTGGTAATATTCAGATAGAAAAGCTTTATCCAGAATAATGTGGGAAATGTTTTTCCAAAGCAAAGATGTTTAGACAAACTGTAAATTGTTATTCTATCAGTGCAGGTAGCAAAAAGCTCTGCAAAGAGTCCAGCAGTACTCTATATCATGGAACATCTGGAATGGCCGGAACACCACAATGATGAGAGATCACATGAAGAGATATGATTAAAGAGAAAGCCAAGGTCTTCATAAGCTGTGACGGAATAGGGCAGAGGGAGAGATGGTCCTGCCTCACACAAACTGCCCATGTAGGTAAGTATAACATAGCTTCAAAAGCTAAGACATCCATCACAGGAGGTTACAGATAACCCCCTTTTCCACATCATGGATGAACAGGATCAAGAATACCTCAGACTACACCTTTCCTTTCTCTGACACAAAACAAGTATAAGATGAGTTGACAGTGAGGTGGATTGAGAACTGGCTTAACAGCAGAACTCAGAGAGTTGTGGTCAACAGGGCAGAGTCTGGCTGGAGGTCCATAACTAGCAGTGTTCCCCAGGGGTCTGTGCTGAGTCGAGTCCTGTTCAATATATTCATCATGACCTGGACGAAGGGATACAGTATACCCTCAGCAAGTTTGCTGATGATACCAAGCTGTGAGGAGTGGCTGATACACCAGGAGGGTGTGCTGGCATCCAGCGAGACCTGGATGAGCTGGAGAGATGGGCTGAGGGGAACCTCATGAAATTCAACAAGANCCGCCAGTTTAAGAAGGACAGGGAGCTGCTTGAGCAAGTCCAGCGGAGAGCCACCAAGATGATGAGGGGACTGGAGCATCTCCCTTATGAGGAAAGGCTGGGAGACCTGGGTTTGTTCAACCTGGAGAAGAGAAGACTGAGGGGGGATCTCATCAATACTTATAAATATCGAAAGGGTGGGTGTCAAGAGGATGGGACTGGACTCTTCGGTGGTGCTCAATGACAGGACAAGGGGCAATGGGCACAAGTTGGAATACAGCAAGTTCCACTTAAATATGAGAAAAAACTTCTTTCCTGTGCGGGTGCCAGAGCAGCGGCACAGGCTGCCCAGAGAGGCTGTGGAGTCTCCTTCCCTGGAGACATTCAAACCCCGCCTGGATGTGGTCCTGTGCCCCCTGCTCTAGGTGTGCCTGCTCACGCAGGGGGGTTGGACAAGATGATCTCTCAAGGTCCCTTCCAATGCCTACCATTCTGTGATTCTGTACAGGAAGGATCTTATTTCCAACACAATGTAAGGCAGAGTGGCAGACAGGTGCTGTGCACAGCAGTGATATATCCAATCCCCACTTTGTATTTTAGTTAACTACAATAAATTAATGTACAGTGGCAAACAATAGTCCCTCTAGGCAATCTCTGGTATTGCACTAGAAAAGACAAATATCACCTTAACTCCAGCTACCACTTCAATATCGAGTAAGTTCTTTCTGTCTCCTGAGAGTCACAGGCAAACTAAAATAGTATGGGAATCTCACAAGCAAGAAATAAGGACAGTTAACTCGAGGGAAGCATGAATACAAAAACCATCATCTTCAGGATAATTTTCCTCACTCTATTAATTGCTAGCAATATTTTATTACTTATGTAGGGTTATTTTTCTGTGTTTTATGATGTACAATACATAGCAGAATCATTCATGCTACATTTCAAGTGATGGTACTGTCTCTGCACATGAGGTCAACTTTGGTTACATCCCAGCAAGGCTGCAGGACACCCTGCTGCTTGAAACTGCTCTTTTAGTTTGACTTCTTTTTCTAGGGTTAGTCTACAAACAAGTACATGGCCATCCAAAGTGACTCAGCTGAAATGTCTCTGCTGGGTTGTTAACGAATTAGTGGATACTTTTCCTGTGTCAGTTGCACCTAGCTGAGAGATACAAAGTAAGGAACAGTAGCTGAATCCACAAAGATAGGCATTTAACTTCCACTTTCATTGCATGTATGCAGAGTTACAGAATAAAAAATGTCCCTTTCTTGCTGCCTTGCCTGAAGATATCTGAAGTTTCTGGGAAAACACCTTTCCACTAGCAAATTTGCCCTGGTACCCAAATGTCTACTAGACCTGCTTAAAACTTGATTTTTACAAGTGCCAAAAGTCAGGTCACCCAGTATGTGCCTAAATTGTACTGAGAGTAAAAAAACCCAGATTCTCGCTTAAGCCCTACCAGCTTTAAGCATGTAAGCATTACAGACCGTGACTAACACTGTGTGAACAGCCAGGCCAGTGCTCCCCTTTTCCTATCCTAGGGTCCTGGTGGTGAATGGATTTTGTTATGCAGGACTCCAGTTTCAAATCTCTGGTATCAGACTTTTCCCAGTGTCTTTTCTTTCTCCAGGAAATGCCAATACAGCAGCCTGCTCTGTAGATGGCACTTCATCCTTTTCTCCTGTTTCACTTGCATCAAAGCATCCTTGTGCCAGAGATGGAGCCAGAATGACTCCAGAGCCTAGTGATTATAGGACCTGTTCCCTGCAGATGCAGGCAGCTGGACCTAGTCAGTGCTGTGTTTAGTTGCCCCCATTACTCTTGACTGTTTGCAATTGTTAGCTCAGTGCTTAGCATATAAGATTTTGCAGATTTTATTTCAATTTTCTTAATATGCCCATACTGAGAGCTCAGGGCACCTCCTGGAAACGTTCATGGACAGCAGGGTGCCTTCCGATTAGATTGCAGCCCTGAGCAGTGTAACCTTTATGCTTTTTTGTCAATCTCCTAGGAGTTCACAGGTGTATTCCAGGAAGGATTTCAATGAAGAGTAAATAAAAAAAAAAATTAAAGTGTTTAAACTCAATTGTAGTGTAGCTTTACACATAATTTCCTCGGAATTGTGGCATAAAAAGTATGATTTTCTCCCAGGCAGATAATGAAATAAAGAATATTTCAATCCTAGGTTAAAATAGGATCCTTTCTGGTTCTGCAGTAACTATATCATTGTTCACTCATGTGTTTCTTATTTCACTGACAAAAGAGGTAAGTTGAAGTAATGTTGTGCCATCACCTCCTTGAGGCTAGGAACATTTCCTTTATATAAATCATTCTGCAGGCATTCTTTTGGCAGATTATTTTTCTTCATATATAGATATTTTTTTTTGTTGCTGTTGAGGAAGTGTTTGTATTGCATTATGGCAAAGGAAAAATGTATTTACTGTGAAGAGAAAACAAGACCCATCTGTCACAAATGTCATAGCAGTAGAATCAGGTTTCAAATATAAGCCATTGTTCAAAACCTTCTTGAGATCCACATTAATAACTACATGAAAGATTGAGCTGAATGGCATCCTACCCACTAGTAGGTTATCTGTGGATGACTCTGTTCTTTTACGCAGGTATTTCTGAAGTACTGACAAGAAGGGAGAAAATATAAAAAGCTGAAACATAAATTACATTAAATTAATTAGTTCTTCTAACCTGGCTACATAGGTTCTCAAGTGGCTTCTTTTCCTTTGCTAACTATGGATTATCACTGTAAATATTACTGATGTTTGAGGGCCACATTGTGGCTTTTCTGTGTTATGTTCTTGCATTTCTTTTAAGTCTAATCTTAACTGTGAATTCTCTGAATCTGCCCATTATGCTGCTTGTTCTATATAATTTTTTTTTCTCAATTCTAAATTCTTCATATATATGCTGATCTCTGGCCTTCTGGTATATGTATTCATTAAGGAATTATATAGGGAAGAGCTATAAAGCTTAGGAGCTGGACTTTTTATAAAGCTGACCAAGAAATATCATGGGGTACAATGTTTAATTTATTGTCACTTTCAAAAGTTGTAACCAAAAGTTCATTCTTAGAAATGATAAAATACATAATTACCTTAATTTTCCAGCCTATTACATAATGCGATATTTTCTTTCTGTCTTTGCAAAGGGTTCAGCATGTTTTTCTGTATCAAATTCCTACTGACTTTTCTGCTAGCATATCTTTTCTGTAGGCATATATATTTTATCCCTTCTCAGTAAGGATTCTTAATTTACTTTTTATCTTTGCTCCTGATTGTTTTTTTGAGCTTTGCTTTTTAAGCCTATAAAGGTTTGGGGATATAAAATCTTGTCCACCTTATTCACCGGAGTTCCTCTACCTTCATGTGATTATTATGAACAAGATTTGAACTTGGCATTATGGATTTTGCTGGATGGCTGTAGTCCACTGCCATGCACACTCACAGATTTGTGCATCAGTACTTTAGAGCAGCACGTTTTCTCACAGAGAGCACAATGACTAAAAAGTAAACAGATATTTTCTGTTTAATCATGTAATGTCTTATTTATACAATGAGAATTTTAGTTTTAAATATTTAACTTGCTTCTGGATTCTGTCAACTGGTGTGCTCCTTTCTGTGTCCTTACATTTGTTATACATTTCCCTGGTTGAACACCATTATTAAAAGTCTCACCTTCAAAATAATTTATTCTATGCATCATTCAAGAGAAAGATTAGTTTTAAAGATGTCCATTTGGTTTGTTTAAAAATTAAAGAGCTAAAATGCATCTTTCAGATAAAACATGCTTTTGGAAGTTAAAGCAGTAACATCATACAAGGAGCCCTGAGGCAGTAAAGCACTGGACCACGATGAATAACTGGTTCTTCTATTCAGAGCATAGCAAGGCTTACAGGAGATGTTTACCTGAGTCACGTGGCTATCTGGAGCTGTCAAAATTAATGCTGGTGACAGCTGACACCCCTAGAAATCTTCAGTTTAAAAAGTCTGTTCGTGGATGAGACAGAAATTTTCGTATAGGCTATAGAGTGTTCAGGCTGGTTCTGTCATCGACAAGTCAGTGCCAGCATGGACAGTGCTGAGTGCTTGATTTAAGTAAAGAATTATGTCAGACTCTACTAGATTTGGTGGTTATGGAAAGTTTCAGTCTGTTAGGAATCAATCACTTTAATACACAGCTAGCTTCTCCCATACAGCTCTTCATATGACATGAAGGAACTCCTAATGTGCTGTGAATCTCTTCTTTCCAGCTGCAACAGAGACATAAAACTACACAAAAATCTGAGTAAAACTAACTCACCCACTCTGCTCCCAGGCAGCTGCTTGTGTGCTAGGGAAGTAAGCACAAAGGAGGGAGTGAAACTGCTATGACCTTGATCTGGACAGGTATGTTTGGTGTGAAGGAGAAGACATATGCATTTTTCTCCCTGTATATCGAATATGTCAAAGTCTTTCATTTTCATAATCTCCTTTTATGAATTAAAATTCTGCCATGCTCTGTTCTTGTAACTATACTCCATAATACAGTAACTTGCGTATAAGCTCCTATTTGTGTATCAGATACGCAGGATTAGTAGTTAAATGTAGCTTTTTGTAAGCAAAATATTTAGAGAAAAAATAAGAATGAAGCAAATAGGCAGTAAACGAGCAACAAATAAATCTCATAAAAGTTTAGTTATCTGGCTAAATAAATTTTTAAAAGTGTCTTCCAGTGGACATAGAACCACATACTTAAGTATCCCAGTTTCTAGCAATGAATAAGCCAGTAAAGGTTAACTGTGCAGATTACCTATTCACAGAGACAGAGAAAAGTGACAGAAAAAAAATGAAGGTTTTGCAAGAGCTCCCTTATTTAGTGGTAGCTAGTACATCACATACAGAAAAGAAAACAATAGGTGATTCCTGAGTTAGCGACATATCATCAGACATGATCTGTCTTCTATGGGTGAATAGTGTAATGCATGGACATTTTTCCTTTTGTTAAAGATAATTAAGACCTCTCTGAAGAGGAGTACAGTGACACAGTGCAGGCTGAGGAAACACACTGTGAATGAAACACACACCTTGCTTTGCTGAGTGTAAGGTTTATGTTCCTAGGATACTTTCTCATGGAGAGTGACCTCTCCTTAGTGCTAAAGGCACGAATTGTTTTGCTTCTGTTTGTTTGCTGAGGTCTAGAGAGAAACAACAAAACCTAACTTTTCTATCAAAAGATCAGCAAAATACAAGATATGAAACGTGCTCTTTATTAGACTGTGAGGTTTTTTTAGCTCTATAGGCAGGGATGTTTTTTTACCTGTTTCTATAATACCATGGCTAATTGTCCATGTAAATAACTCCACAATTGTATTTCTCAATCAGACTGAAATTATTTATTATGGCATTCAATATGGAAAGCTAATTTAATATTAAAATCTACTTTATATAGGTGTTAAGAGAGAGGTAGCCACTGAGCACAGGGGAGTATGTGCATCAAGTGAAGAAGGCTGAAGTACTAGAAGCCTTACTGCTTTTCCATTGCACACGAGATGCCATAAGGGGAGACTAACAAAACAGCTATATGTGTTGGTTGTTTTTTT
>VZTV01086582.1:0-25148 GCA_013400875.1 Anhinga rufa | reverse complement strand
TTGTGGCCCTCCTCTGGACACTGAGGAAACTCTACAAAGCATGGAGTTTGTCACAGCATGTTCTTCCAGATGTTTAGATACTCTGCTTTTAAAGGTTATTTAATCCCATTTGTTGGGCCTAACTTGAAAACCCCCTTGCCTAGAGGTCTCTGGGTTGGCTCCTGAGATGCTTTCCAAATGCAATGCGTAGCCTGTTAATTCCCCAATTTGGTTGATGTTACTGAATTTTTAAGTGATGGAGCTGCCTCATGTTGCAAGTCATTTAGAGATCATTGGTGTAATATTTAGGAGTAGCAGCTGCTTGTGTTTTATGATATTGGTTTGTTCCTGAGCCGCTTCTCCTCCTTGGCCCCTCAATGTTCAGCAGTATTGTTTCAATTTTAGTGCAGAAAAGGATGGAAAAGAGGCCAGAGCAGGAATTTTTAAATGGGGTAATATTAAACTAGTTTCTTTTAAATGAATTGGAGATTAATGAAGCTATTCAAGTGCAAAAAAGATGATAGCTTTTCCTTGTACAACACGAACAGTAAGAGAGTAATATTGGGGCCATGTTCGAGTGAAGTGGGACTTGAGGCAAAATAGGGAAATGGGACAGGATAAGAGGAAATGAAAGCTTGGATGAAGGTTGCAGTGGAAGGGAGACTCGGGGAAACTAACGATGATTAATAAGGCTCCTCTACTAACTAACACTTTCTGTCTGTACATCTGAAAGTTGTTCAGATGTGCAGCATGTGTTTAGTGAGTCCTACAGGTAATAAAGGTAAGTAAATTAGATATGAAGTTACAAATCAATGTATCTGAAGAATAGTTCAGTGCAGTCTTGGGCTGCACTGTTAATGCTATTGCTATTCTTATTTTTAGCTCTGCTTATGAAGGAAATGAAGTGGAGGTGATTGATTGCCCCCCCTGTAAGAACCGGTTGGCAAATTTCAATCTCATAACCTGAGGTGGGTGGATGGGGGAGAGTGGTCCTCACTAAAGAGTGAGGTAAGAGAGTAAGAGAGTGGTGACCTCACTAAAGGAAGCATGGGCAGAGCAGAGTCCTCATCTATTCTGCTTGGTTCATCGGCCACTGAAAGGCAGTGACCACCTGGCCAGTCAGCCTGCCATGCCAGGTGGCCAGCCAGCACTTGTGCAGTGTAGGAGCAGCTGTGGTAGCTGCTGCCGCTTGCCATGCTGGTAGGGTATGCTGTGCTGAGTAGGGTGCACTGGTGGGAACAAGGAATGGACTGAAGCCAGGGAGGTAGTAAACTGTTGAAGGTGTTGGGAACATAGGGAGGAAGTAAAACATTGTGGTGTGATGCAGAGTGCATAGAGTTGTGGAAGTTGGCCTGAGATGTGTTGCAAGGTGTAAGGAGGATGGGCAAACCCAGAGAAGAGGGAGAGTAGTTCTGTGAACAGCAGAACTGACAATGCCTCATGCTTGTGTCTCATCCCCTGCAAACTCCTCTCTCTGAAGTGGGAAGGGATGACCCTCAGGAGCATTGGGGCAGAGGCCTGTTCCTGAAAAGGAGACTTTTAGAGGGGTAAGACACAAATCATAAAAACTTAAAATCATAAATTCTGCTGTTCAGAGCACCTTGCTCTCACTGTTATGTAGGAGGATCAGGAACCATTTGTGGTAGACCCTGTATAAACATAGGAAGAGAAAGATGGTCCCTGCTTTAAAGAGTGTGCTGTTTAGGTGTACAGCAAGACATCATACTGTAGACCTGGCACATAGCACTCCTTTTTCCTATGGGATGGGGGTTGTTACACATTGAGTACTCTGAGCTCAGGGGATTCTGGGAAGAGCCAAATGAGAAAAAGCAGTGAAAGAGAAAACAAAGCAAATGCTGAAGGATCTGGAAGGATTGATGTTTTTTTCAGCAGGAAAGATTAAAAGTGTCAATTATAGGTTGTTTGACTTAGCAACAAGTCAAAGGGGAGCCTAGAAGGCATTTACAACAATAGGAAAAGTTTCTGTCCCAGGGATGGAGAGGACTTGCTTTAAGGCACAAAAAATGCTGGAGGCTTATGGAGGAGGAAAGGGACAAAATATTTTGAATATTCAAAAGAGCTTTGTACCTGTGAAGTTGTTAAGCTGATGAATGCCCCATGGCTTGTGACACTTGCAAGCCAGCTTAAATGCACTAGAAACTGTGTTGCTAGGATCCTTTAGTTGGAGCCTAAAGAAAAGGCCTGGCTGCTGTATGTGCCTCTGTCACTGCTGACTCAAATATTTCTAGGGAGAGAAGCATCTGCTCAAGCATAAAATTAAGAAGGGATATGGCAATTACCAGTCAACCAGACTTGGAAGCCCTATCACTGTTTCTTTGGCTATAGCCAAAACCTACAAGTCTTAAGAGTGTGCCAGACTTTACTGGGTACCATCATCAGGAGTGATAAAGGCTGGGAGCACCCTCATCCATGATGGCAGCAGTTTCCAGGTATTGTTGCAGTCCAGGAGGGACCACTTATAGTTTCATTTTAAAAAAAGGTGATCAGAAGGCCACAGTGGGCAACAGCATGTAAGGAGATAGCACTACAGAAAAGGAGTTACCTACAGGAGGGAGAGCAGCTATATCACAAATAAGGAGAAGCCAGGCAGGAGCAAGAGATGTCAATGCTGAATTCCAGGAGGATGCAGCAGCTCAATATTTAAGGCTGTGCTAAGGTCAAAGAGAATGAGCCAAGAGGAAAGCTCATGGTTTGCAGAAGATGAGGTCATTAGCTATCCCAGGCAGCTCCAGTGCTCTGGCTCTGCCAGAGCCTGATCTAAAAACAGGGTGGGTTTATGCTGTGTATAGAAATGAGGTGGCATTTCCCCTCAACTTGCTTTCCTGAGAAGATGGAAGGCTGCAAACTGAGAATATGTCAGGGCAAAGGTGAGAATCTGCAGGGGTTGCAAGTAATGACATCTAGCAAGGTGGCAGGAGAGTAATGGAGAAGAAACTTGGATCAGTGACAGTGGGGCAGGGGAGCTGGGAGGAGGATGGAAGGAGTGGGTAGTAGTGCAAAAGGAACAAGATATGAGGAATGTCCTGAGGGATGTGAGAAGGAATAAACAATATCCTAGGAGCGGTGGAAAGCAGCAGCAGGCAGGGAGTGACATTATTGAGATTTAGACCAATCTTACATTGAAAGGAAGTAACACGTGCTCTAGCTGCTCTAACACATGGGTGTAAGCTGCAATCCTGCATGTGTACACTTTTTCAATGATAAGGAAACGGCTAGCAAATAGGAATTGGGAGCACTGTTCAGTTTGGTTGGCAATCCATAAAGAAAAGATGGTCAAGTGCCATGACTGAAAAGAGTCTTGGAGCTCAGAGAAGGCTTGGGCGTTTGGCACTCAAGCTAGCTGAGCTAGATAAAACATTGCAAAAAATTTGGCTGGCAAAGCAATCTACTTATCCTCAAACTGGCTTGTCACCGCAGCATCCCAGTGCAATACAATCTTGTAACTGCATTTTCCCTGGCTGCTGAGCTACACTAACATTCTTCCACCTGTTTATCTTACAGAAGAAGCTGATGTGCAGAGGATAAGAATGTCAGACACTTCTGGTGCTAGGCTAAGTCTGAATTGTTTGCCTCTCTCTGACAGTGACTGGTGTGGAAGGTGACAGCTGTCTGAAAGGTGTCTCTACCTACTGGGGTATTAACTAGCATGAGTCATAGCAGTTTGTGGTGGGTTGGCCCTGGCTGGATGCCAGGTGCCCACCAAAGCTGCTCTATCGCTGCCCTCCTCAGATAGATAGGGGAGAGAAAATACAATGAAAGGCTCGGCTCATGGGTCAAGATAAGGACAGAGAGATCACTCAGCAATTACTGTCATGGGCAAAACAGACTCAACTTGAGGAAATTAATTTATGGCCAATCAAATCAGAGTAGGGTAACTAGAGATAAAAACTAAATCTTAAAACACCTTCTCCCCATCCTTCACTTCTTCCTGGGTTCAACTTCACTCCCAGTTTTCTCTGCTTCCTCCCCTGACAGTGGCACAATGAACAGGGAATGGGGGCTGTGGTCAGTTCATCACATGTTTCTGCTGCTCCTTCCTCCTCAGGTGGAGGACTCCTCACATTCTTCCCCTGCTCCAGTCTGGGGTCCCTCCTATGGGAGACAGTTCTCCACAAAGTCCTCCAGTGTGAGTCCTTCCCATGTGCTGCAGTTCTTCCCATGAACTGCTCCATTGTGGGTTCCTTCCATGGGACACAATCCTTCAGGAACAGACTGCTCCAGTGTTGGGTCCCCAGTGGGGTCACAAGTCCTGCCAGCAAACCTGCTCCAGTGTGGGCTCCTCTCTCCATGAGTCCACAAGTCCTGTCAGGAGCCTGCTCCAGCGTGGGCTTCCCACAGGGTCACAGCCTCCTTCAGGCATCCACCTGCTCTGGCGTGGGGTCCTCCATGAGCTGCAGGTGGATATCTGCTCCACTAGGGGCCTCCACAGGCTGCACGGTCAGTATCTGCTCCACTGTGAACCTACGTGGGCTGCAGGGGGGCAGCCTGCCTCACCATGGTCTTCGCACCTGGAGCATCTCCTCACCCTCCTTCTCCACTGACTTTGGTGGCTGCAGAGTTGTTTCTCTCGTATATTCTCCCTCCTTTCTCTGGCTATAATTGCGCAGGTTTTTTTGTTTGTTTGTTTTGGTTTTTTTTGTGTGTTTTTTTTTCCTTCCCTTTTCTTAAATATGTTATCACGGAGGCACTACCACCATCACCTTGGCCACCAGTGGGTCCATCTTGGAGCTGGCTGGCATTGGCTTTATTGGACCAAGGGAGAGCTTCTAGGAGCCACCCCTGTTAGCCCCCCAGCTACCAAAACTTTGCCATGAAAACCCAAAACACAGCTGCACTAATACAAACAATTATTTTTATAAATTGAAAATGGGGTGTTTAAGCAGGGTTTGCTTGGCCTGATCTGTGAAGGCCTGACTCAATGATGAGAGCAAACTGAACCTGGAAGGGTGGAAAAAAATACGAATGAGCATCAGAACAGGTAATGCTGATGCCCACTTCATCTGCTGCAACTCACAGCTGCCCTCATGTGATACCTTACTTGCTCCATGCTCCACCTCAGAGGCCTGTTGCATGTTTGCTTATGACCCCTGTATACTTAGGCACTTCAAACAATCAAGCAGTAAATGTGATAGCTTTGATTATAAATGCCATCCAGCTGGGATGAGAGAGGAATGGCTGAGCTGGGGCTGGTCCAGTGCATAACTGCTAGTGATTAACTGCAGCAGGGTGTCCAGATATTACTGCAGGCAGGTGTGGATTAATCCCATGTGTATGGGTTAGAGACTGGTGTAAGTGCTGGGGTTTTGAGTCTCTAGCGATGATAACTCTGGGTATGGTTTTATTTTCCTATGGATTGCTTGGTCCTGTAGGGATCCAGGTCTTGCTACCTTCCTGTGGCATTGTGCTTTGCTATTTAAATATATATTGAAATGGGGAGGAGTATTTCCCATCTGCCAGGTTTGGATTTAGCATCTTCTAATGCCACTGTGTATCTTCTTGGCCCTGTGCTGGGAGCTGGAAGCATGGAAGTTCCCCAGTTACCATCTTTGTCATTTTATACACTTGTATCGTTTTTCCTGTTCATAGGAGCTTGGAACCAAAAGGAATGGCTGGAGTTGCCTTATCCAGCACCCTGCAATCATGAGCCACTATGCTATTAAATCCAGAATGAGCTGCCAAGAATGTACTCTCAAACATCAGAGGTTGTGAAATGTTTGTGTGCTTTACAGCAGATGTAGGACCTATGCAGTAGCAGATCAAAACCCTCCAACAGTAACATACTATGGTGACAGTCCTGGGAGGAATTGAGGGTATTGCTAATGTAGTTGGTACTTGTAGTGGGGAAGAGGGTTTCCTTGGTAAAAAGGACCAGAAACAGGCCCAAACTTCCCTCTCTCCTTGCAGAGGACAGCGTTCCCAGGCTGTCTATCACTTCTGTTGCCTTTCTCTGAACTTCCTCAGGTTCTGCAAAGTCCATCCATCACAATCTGAGGTGACCAGTCCTTCCCAGTATCTGTGGCTTTCCTCCTTCCAGTCCTTTTGCAGCTGGACACTTTGCATGATGATGGTGTGCCTGGCCAAGGAGTACTGAGCTGGGTGCAGGGACCTTAGTTCCCTTGCACAGGTAGTTGCAGCTCAAAATCTCGCAAGATTACTTGGTGCAGCTTCAGTGCAGGTTTTTTAGGTAATCACTGTTTTTATTGACATGGTATCACTTATGTTGGCCATCTATGTTTCTTGGTTAAGTCTCACTCTAGTACCCAAGAGTCCCCTCTTGTCTTGAGAGGCTGTTTTAACCTACCCAAAATAACCTGTATCCTCTGAAGATTCTGTGACCCCACAAAAAGCTCCCTTCCCACATCACTTATACGTTGTTCAAATTACCTGTAAGCATTTGCTTCCTTTACTCTGAACTAATGTCCTTCTGATTACTCTCGTGCTGTAGACACTTTCCTAAAATCTGGTGTCACTCGTGTATCTCTTCATTCAGTGCCTCCTCCTAGGACATTGCACTTGATTATGTTGTGAACCCTGTTACTTAAGGGCTTGGATATTGTCAGTTCTTGAATTAGTTCCTGCATGTTACTAAAAATGAAGTCAGGAATAGCTGTTATTGCTTGTGGGTGCTCAGATTATCTGTTCCAAGAAGCAATTGCTTAAAGTGTCAAGGAGCCATTGTGTTCTTTGTGCCAGCTTACAGGTGAATTTCCCCAATCTTCATTTTGTTTAAATTGTGGTGTTGTTTCTTTCAAAACCACACACCCAGTTGTCATATCTAATGATAAATGTGCAGCATGGGATTATAAATGTATAAATGTATTACAACTCCTGGGGTTGTGAATTCGTGCAGAATCAATAGTATGATCTTCTGTACTTAGAGTTTGCCCCTTTAAGAGTTTTAAGGTTTCTGAGGTAATTTCATGGAGGTATTTAAAAGACTGCATTATTTCTCCCACCTTTTGGCTTGAACCCATTTTTCTATATAACTCACAGCCAGGTATTATAATATCCCATTTGCTTTTTAGTGTTCCACCAAGTTTCTGTCATTCATAGTGTATTAGTCATCATCCATTGCCAGGATTTCTAGTTCACCTTAAAATCAGCCCATTTTGAGATGTTTGAAGCTAGGCTTGAAGGGTAGGGAGTGGAGTAAAAGAAGGAGGAAAAAAAAAAGCCAGTAGTAGAAATGCTAATGTTGAACCTTCCTCCCTTATTTAAAAGTCTGTGTAAGAGGTGATTTGATTAGCCTCTCCTGCTCCTGTCTCCTCTGAAACTACACAAGTTGCTGAGGGAATGTGATTTCTGGTCTTGGATTTGCCAACTAACTGGTTTATATTTTTATCTGCTGTAATGAAAGCAAGCAAGTTGGAGCCAGGCAGGTGAGAAAGAACCTTCAGTAATTCCCCCTACTCCACCCTGCTGTGTAAATCTGCTAGTTTTAAGGGGCTGAGAGCTATGGGGCTTCGCTCTGTGCCCATATTAGCGTGGTACGCTGTGCTGGGAGCAGGGCTGCCAACTTCATGGTGTGGAAAATTAGGGTGCAGTCTCATGCCCCATCTCACCACAGTCCCTTGTGTCCTTCAGGCTGGCCCTTCCCTGAAGGGGATGGAGGGCACTGCGAAGGGGCCAAGCCAAAAGAGGAAAACAGGATAAGGCATCCTGGGGAATGAGATAGCTCCCTCCTGGGGGGGGGCACACACTATAGGCTGTAAGATTATGCCAGTCCTTCACTATAGGGCTCTGCAGGGAAGAGGCTGATGGGATGTTCCACAGATTAATCTGGTTAAACTCTTCTTCACGGGGCAGATAATCTCTGTGTCAGCATTCGTGAGTTTGGAGCCACTGACGAAAGCTCCGCTGCAACCAGCTGGGAGCTGGATAAATAGGGCAGATACTGCCTAATATAATGGCTTTCGGCACTCTGTACAGACTTCTGAAAGCACAAAAAAAAAGGAGCTTGAATCTGTCTGTACAGGCATAGTGTCTCAGGTGCACACTGGGGACAGCATGTGAGTTCCTGCTAGTGCTTCTGGAGAACTTTGCCCTGGAACTGGTTTCAGCTGGAAATTGCTGATTCTGTGAAATCAGCATAAATTTATTATCAACCCTCCACCCCCTGGAAATGATGTGCATGTTTTAATCAGCTCAGAGTGTTTTCTTTTGGCTTTGTATGGTAATGTAAAAGTCAACATCATACTGGGTGATAGTCAAAAGCCTTAGGTCAAAACAATGTACTTCAAACAAGTAGAAGCAAAATGTATTTTTGAATATATTGTTTCAGGCCATTGCAAATTAAGAAGACACAGGTTTATGGCACACGGCGTGACATTTGACTTCCAACAGCCTATTAGGAATCCATGGTCTTAATGTCCAAACAGACACTCAATAAGGTTCAGTTTGTTTCTCTTTTTCAACAGTTTAGCTATGAATAATGGCTGTGGGGCTGACAGCTCTGAAGAATGAGCCTTAATGCATTTCTGCGACTCACATCTTTAAAGCTTGATGTGTCCTGGCAACTCCTTCTCTGTTTCTGAAGCTGTCGTCTTCTTTTTTTTTTTTCTTTCAAAGCTTGTAATGTTTCATAGGTAGGTAGACATGAACTACATCCATCAAAGCACAAGTTTAGCAGCAAGGTGGACAGTGGGGTCTGCAATGCAGCCCATGTGGCTTCTCACATGTTGCTGCCTCTAAGCCCACCCCTTGTGCAGGCTTGGAGGGTTTATACTGTGCTCAGGCTGTCTGTGACAGCCCATCCACACTGCACAAACAAGAAGAGGCAGTGCGTGGCCAAGAGTGCAGAACCTGGGCTGACACAGGAACTTACTGTGGCCACTGGGGTTTGCACAAGAGGTAAGGATAAAGCCTAGGAGGCAGAATGGCTTTTGGACCCCTGTTCAATGCACGTGTCCAAGACATTTGCTATGCTCTCAGTCAATTTTTGGATAGAATTCTGCTTTCATGTTCATGTTGTCAGAATGGGGACAAGCCTACAGGAAACAAGGCAGGGATGAGTTCCCCAGGGAGGGCTTTCTCCTGCTACCCCTGCAAGAATGGAGAAGGCAGTGGGGTGAGTCACCTGCTGGGGCAAGCCTGAGCATATCCAAGTCCTTCTTGCTCTTTTGTTGGCTGCCATTTCACACAGAACAGGTGAGCAAGCAAGGGCCCATGTTGGGAACTAGGCAGGACATAGGGCTTCTGCCTTCCCCCTTCATCGCAGCATGGAGGAAGGGGTGAGAAACAGGATCAAACCTGTCAAGGATCCTTGTTGGGCCTAAGAAAGAAATATTTCACTGTAGATCTCAGTAGCGTGAGCTTGTTCCCATAGAGCAGTGCCTGTACCGCCCCTACTCCCGTATCCTCCCTGATGCTGGTGCGATGTGGAGCAGCTGGGGGGAAGCAGAGCACAAGCTCCCTTCCAGGGCTGGAATGCTGCGGGGAGAGGTACAAGAAATGGAAATTGAAATGCAAATTCTTATTCTGAGTGGAGAAAAGGCCTCTATAAATCAGGAGTGACAGGAACACAAAGACACCATCAGGATGTATTTGCACAATCAAGGGATGTTTCGTATATCAGAGAGAACCAAGGCACAGCCTCCACTCACTCCTGAAATAAACTAAATCCATTTTTTTCTCATCAGTGAAGCAGTCTCTGAAATTCCCTGTCTGAAGAGCAACAGAAAACAGAAAGGAGATTTGAGTTAAATTTTACTCAGATGTGGCATGTTTTCTAATCCAGACGGCAAAACATTTGTTTTAAAGGGTCAGTGAAAAAACCAAACAATTCTTCCCTCCCTACACATCCAGCAACATGACAGGGATCTGCGTTTCAGTTTTTTTAGCTAGATTTTTATTGTCTTCAAATAAATGATACCGCTGCTGAGACCCTTCATAAATGACCCTTCACAATATAATTGTGTAGACTAGAAACAGAATAACCTCATGGCAAAGAAAGAGAGCAGAAATGTCTGAACAGAGATCCCGTCCACAAAACACCAGCAAAAGGAGCCTGACAGCATAGAGCTTTTCCTAGGCTTGAACATATAACCACAACTAAATGTTTCACCAGCCTGTGCATAGGGCTGGGCAAGCTGGAGGTGCTACAATAGAAAGAGGTGGAAGTTTTAATCTGAAATCAGAAGTGGCAGACCTGAGTGATTGAATTTGGTCTTGCAAGCCCTGCCCTGGATTTTAGCTTCTCTTTTCATCATGCTGTCACAAGCACCAAATCCATCCAGCTTTTTCTGTGGTAACTGATAAAACCTCTGTGGGTCGCTATCTTCCATATTAGAGTGGAGGAAGGTCTTTCAGGCTTACCAACTGGCTTCCCTACTAGACTGTGTGCTGGGTGTTTCTCTTCCATTTAAGTATTCCTAAGGAGCCCAGTTCCCAGAGGTGTCAGATCTTTATCCCAGACCTGCTTTTAGTGCATTTTTCAGTGTATGTCTCAAAATCAGGCCGAAGATGTCCAACGCTATCTCTGTGCTGCAGAAAACATGATTATGTGGTCTAATAAATCTACCATAACAAATTTGAACTCTGCTTTTGACTGTAGCTGTGTGGTCTTGTCCCACATGTACTGTTGGGTTACACTGACAAGACTGAAGCAATTATTGCCTTCTGTTCTCCACCCTATCCTTCTGCTGGAGATTCCCCCCCAGCAAGAAGAGCTGAGCGGGATGCATGTCTGCCCTGTGCTGCAGCGGTTTGCAGGACACTGCACAGACAGATGTAAATTGGTGGAGAGCTTCGCTGACTTGATGGAATTATGGGCTATTCCTGCCCAGGTACAAATATAGGACCCTTTTGGAAAGCCAGTGGGTGGTAAGTACTGGAGTTATCCCAGTTTATATTTCCTCAAACTGAGTCACCATCCTCTGCTGTTCTAGCTGTAGAATGGGGATTAGGCAGACAGGCTTTACTGACATGATTTGGAATGTATTAAAACTTACAATTGAGTTATGCGGGTTCTGTGTTAATAAAACCTTTCCATCACACCGCCACATGCTCTAAAGCATGTTAGAAAGCAGCTGCATTATGAAGGGCTTGGGGAATTCAGATTTGTTTTACTGCAGCTGTTCTCTGTCCCTGCCAGGGTCAGGTGTGTCATGTGCTATCAGCCTCACTCTGCTGGGGCTGGAAAGAACCATCTCTGTCCATCTCTGTTTTTAAAAGATGACCTATGATAGCTTCTCCAATGCTAATTTTTTTTTTTAAAACTTTCCTGAGCCATTTCACAACTAGAAGGGAAGGAAGAGCATTGCTAGAAAGTGGGAGGCCCCTTCCTATGGAAGGGTGATTCTCTCTCCCTGGTTCAGGTACAAAACTGTCTGTGTTTCCCTGGGAATGATATGCTTTTTCATGGGTTTCTTCTCCCCTCTGCCCTGGTTGTTTATCCCAGTCTTGTGCTATGTCTCACCAGCCTGCTGGTGGAACTGTTGGTGGGGCCAGTGCTCTGGGAGGAAAAATAAGAAGCAAAGGTTGACCCGGAGCAGTCACAGTAACTGGGTGAAAAGGGAATGATTTAGTTCCACTCTTCCCCCAAATGAGCAGGCAAACATATACATGTATGTCCATGTTGCTCCCTCTTTATGTATTATGCAACAAATTAAATATGGATCTACAAATTTATGTGCTATTGAGATTAGAGGTGTGGTGGTCAAGATTTGGAGTCTGGAAAGGGGAGCTGGAAATAGTTGTCTAGCCCCACCTCAAATTGTCAAGGCCTTCTCTGTGTTCGGACAAGTTCACTCTGCCTGTGCTGTGGGCTGAAATGTGGTTGCTTTATGCAGGATTTTGTCTGTGCAGTATGTGGGTGTTTGCTGACTTCACTGGCTTTGTTTTGGACCTCGGTGGTGGTAGCTACAGGGGAAAGCACTAAAGGATCACAGCAATTACTTCTGCAGAGCACAGGGTTTCAGTGCAATGAAGATAGGGAATAATAATCTCTTTTATTGCTCCTTTTCTTTTAAATTAGGGTTAATTGGAAAAAGTACGGGAATTCTCAGACATGGGAAGAAAAGGCCTTCTTAAGAGAAAGATTAAGTTTCCAAATAGGTATGACTGGCTTAAAATAGAGGACTTTGACTGTTTAAAAATAACATGTGCATCAAACGTGTCATCAAAAAGTCTGGGTATGTTAGGTGAAGAAATAAAACACTGGATAAACCACCAAAACACATGAACGTACGTGCCTTCACAATGAAAGACCTATATCAGCTGATGATTGTCCTATGTATGTGACCTATTTCCTTGTATATGTTACACATACTTAGGCATACTTCCTTTGAAAAGCTGTCATGCAGCAGCCTATAACAGGGCCAACGTAAGTCTATCATTTTTTTTGTACACCTTCAAACAAAACCCTCTAAGGCAGCATCCAGGAACCTGAAAGGAGGAGTGTGAGAGAGAAGTGTGATTGCTAATGGGGGAGGAAATGATCAGGCATGCTGTGTGTGGGGAGGCTTCACGGAAATGGTCTTAAATCATGGAGAGACAGACAGGACCAGCAAGGAGCTTTGTACATGACAGCACAGCCTGGCATGACGATTGCCACTTGGAAATTTATGGCTCTGTGAGGCTGAAAAGTATATTTGAAGGGTCACTAGAACTAATTACCCTGGAGAAATTAAGCTGGACTTAAACAAAAAAAAATTATAATGGGGTCACTGCACACAAAATATTGGTGCAAATTTGTGATTTTCCTCTGTACCTTCCTCCCCAGTCTTAGTGGCAGGTGGGTGGGAAGTGTGCAGAGCAAGGGAAGGGGGGGGTGGAAAAAAATGCCTTATCAGCCCAGCACAGTGTGTAGGGGTTCAAGCGTGTGGCCAACTCCAGACCTGGCACACTGCGGCTGCCCTGGCCCCCAGCTCCTGCCTGGCAAGGCTCCCTCACCCCATGGGGCTGCAGGACCTCGGCCACCTGGCCGTTGGCTGGTGATTTTTCATTCTCCCTCATAGCAGAGGGTCTGGGAGCAGAGCGGGCTTTAGGGACAGACTGTTCTTTCTGGAAAAGTGATGGGAGCTCTTTTGCGCTTGTTTTTCAAGATTTACTGTGGGTCCTCAGTAGCTGGCTCCTCTGGGCACGCTAAGTCTGTCTTTACTATCCTGACCCGCGCTCTGTTTTTCTTTTCCTTCTGCTCGCTGTCGTAAATAACGTGAAGGCTCTTTAAATGTGGTGAAGCTAAGTGGGCGCTGAAAGTGTGCCTAAGAGGAGGCTCTGCTTTACATGCTGTGGAGGTGCAGATGTCTCTTGCTTCAGCTTCCTGCTGTAGGAACAGGTATGGCAACTTCTTTTCCAGAAAACTGGTGGTGCAGAGGGGTTTTCTCCTCTCCCAAAGAGGTGCTATGGCAGGACCATCCCTTGTTTTCCTCCCTGATGAATGGTGACTGCGGCTACCTGATGGAAAATGTTTTGGTCCCTTACCTGACTCAGGCCAAAGTAGACATCCTTCCTGTACAGCACAGTGTCCCATGGGAATGGACACATGAAACAGTGCATGTCCTGTCAGCAAAATGGGTGGATGCTTGAGCCACAGGTCACAGCAATGACTTCTCAGGCCTCTCTTTGCCTCCTGACTCTCTAGGAAAACTGTTATTTTCTGCATTTTTCTCATGTTTCTTGCCAAGTCCTGTCATTGCTGAATTGCCACAGGTAAGCTAAAGTGGAGCAGGCCAAGAGCTGTGGTCTCCTTCTCCTTAAGGAGCACAGGTATGTGGTCAGCAGAGTATTAGATGTGCAACTAGAGAAAGGGACTCTTTCCCTCCAATGGTCCTCTCCAGACCTCCCATTAAGCTCAGTAGCACCTTGCTGATGGTGATGATGAGGACACACTTGGTAACTGTCAGTTTGCATCTATGTTGTTTTTCCAGCCAGGTGGCATTCTGGGTTTGAAAGACATCAGCTTGTGCAGGAGCACAGACAGCTTCTGGTTTGGGTTTGATAGTCGCTACATTGGCTGCATAAGCTGAGTGGATGTGATGTGCAAACAGGTTATGGGGAGAGTAGATAATTCTGTTGTCTGCTATGCAGACAGCTGGATGTGTGATGGCTATGAGACCTGTAAGATAATTTGCCTCCTGTGGATATAAGGCCATCACATCCTACGAGGTATGGGAGTACATTAGAGACAGCTGTGATGGTACAACTTCATATCAGTGATATAAGAATCTTTAGGAAAGAAGCCTTGAAATGCAAGTGTAGCTTATTAGCAAGAAAGTCCAAAGTTAAATTTTCTACAGTAGTCTTTTCTAGTACACTGCTGGCTCCATGTTTGATTGTATCTGGACAGGAAGAATCATTCTCAGATGAAAGAAAAGATTGTGTAGAGAAGATGTGAACTTTAAGTCACTAATAAGTCTATTTGGAAAGGGATACACTGTGTATAAGGTGTAGGAGAATAAATTTGCAGAAGTTTGATGGGTCTGCCAACTGCAGATATTCTGAGACTGGTAGTAGCTAGTATGTTATCTTGGAGAACAGCATATGAAACTACTGCTCCTGATGGGCCCTTGGCAGGGCTGCACTGGGCATGAAGAAGCCATCCTAATTCATGAAAAATGAAATTATCACATATATCTGGTCACTGGTGTCCACCATTGCTAATGTCTTGTCTTGCTGAGCTGGACAGGTTATCAATAACTTGGTGTCTCTCTTAGACTTGGTGATCCAGGGGGTTTCAGAAGTAAAAGGTCTGCATCATGACACAGCCTTCCCTGTGGTGGACTTTTGTAGGCTGCTGTGACAACACCCAAGCCCTGTCCTCTGAGGCAGGGGAAGATGGCTGGGTTTGGTATTGCCCACCAACAGTTTGTACTAGCTATGTCCCAGCTAAACAGTCATCTTTATTCCATCTTTACCATAAAGTCACTTTATTGCTATAAGCAAAAGGGAAGTAGGTTGCTGGAAATTAGGTAGTGAAGCGGGCAGTATTTAAACAGTGTATGTACTGTGGAGAGGGGGGAGGAATCTCAGGGTAGTTGACTAGTGGAGAAGGCAATGAAACCTGCATGGGACAATGGAAATACAAGTGATCCTTTGGTGCTCAGTAATTAACTTGATGGAAGATGGATAGCTGTGAGACAGTGAAGAGTAATGCAATAAAGGAGCAGCTCCTGCAGTCAGACAGAATTGGGGATGGTTGTTAAAAGATAAAACAAAACCAAACCAATAGGTTTGTAAGAAAGACTCAGAAAAGAGAAAGGGAGATATCTGGCATGTCTGGAAAGGTTGGGGCAATGAGCTAGGCTGTGACTGGTATGTCCAAAATGAAATTAAATTAATGCACATCCATAGTTTCTGACTGGAAACTGTACAGGGAAAAATAAGTTAGGCTGTAAATAAGAGAAAGAGGCATATATTTCCAGAAGCTGTCAAAAACTCCAGAATAAATAGGCTGTGAAGTTGAATCTATATGAAAGCAAATAGGTCACAGGAATATGAATGTGGTAATAGCAATGTACTACTAGTCCTAAATCTGAAGAGAGGCAATGAATACAACAGGCAGAAAGACATCAAAGGTAGCTAAGCTATGCCATACTGATGATGGAGGCTTTAGCTAGCCTGTGCTATTAGGAACTTGCTGTGTAGGAACCACTTTTTTTGGAGCTGGTCGTTTTGCAGTCAAACATGTCAAGAATTTGTGCTTACATGGAATGCTTTTATTGAAGGAACCTGGAGTGCCCTTGGAAGGTAGCAAGTTCTTTGGCAGATTGGAAAAAATAAAGATGCGTGGGTATTAAACTGGACTTAGTATTATGGTATCATAACTATGGGCCAAATTTTACCCTAAGATCTCAATGACTTGAGATCCCAATGAAAGCATCAGTTGAAGATGGAGGTAGAGAGCATAGGTCTTCTGGCTCTTGCCTGTCTGTGCACTGCACACCCGAACATCCAGAGACCTCTCTGAATGGGTGTAGGGAGGCCTACATTTATGGTAATCTATATGCAGTACATTACTTGCCTCTCTAAAGTGGAACCTGGACACTCTTTTCCATTGTTCTCAGGGAAGATTTATGGGAGAACCATTCTCCCTGTGGGCACTGTCCTCATTGAATGCGATTGTAGTTGAGATGGAGAATGATCTTAGGTCAAAGATGCTGGAGAACAAATTGAGAGATTCTTGCTCAGTTCCCAGCTGTGTCTCACGTCTCCTATCTGCCCTTGGGTAAATCTGCTCATTTCTCTGTGCTCTGGCTTCTTGTGTGCAAAGCAGAGATTGTAATGCATTGTTAGCCTGTCCTGTTTGGTTAGATTAAAAACTCTTTGGAACAGGCAGCATGTTTTACTGCATGTTTATGTAACATTTTGCATAATTTGGATTTGATCTTGGCTAGTGTCATCTAGGACACATGGAGATACCTCATAAATAATACTAATAATATTTTAATATTGATAATGCTTAGCATATTCTCAGCATTTAACCCCCCTAGAACAGCACTCAATACTGTCGGCATCACGGTGATTGAGCATGAGTCATATTGGCTCCTTGCCCTGGCATGTGCAATCTGTCAGCTAGCCAGAAAGCTGAGGGGTTTAGTGAGTAGGTACTGGGTGTCAGGAACACCCGAATTTTAATGCAGTCCCAGGCAGTGACTTACTATGTGGTCTCTGGGTGAAGTTTTTTCTAAAGAGGACTCTGATCTTTGGCTATCCAACTTGAGGTGTGAGGAGCCAGAGGCTTGGAGACTTGGAGCTTCACAGTTCTCTTTGGCTGTGTTAGAAATTACACGCTCCTGAAAACCAGGAGAACTGAAATCAGGGGCCACTTGGAAAAACCTGTTCCTCTCCTGCTTGCTTTCTTATCAGTAACAAAGGGGAAGTATTTATGTACCTTAAGAGGTTTGAAAATTAATAAAAGTTCATGTAGTATTTTGAAGGAAGGACGAGATGGTTTAAAATATCTGAGTGCTCTTTGTTGCAGGATATAAGAGTAGGGAAGGAAGAGAAAGAGAGCAGATATGTACAAGGAGAATACTGACACATCTGTTCATCCACCACAGGGTCCCTTCTCGTCCTCATATGAGAAGCTTAAATAATGAGCATCTCTCCCACCCCTCACTGGTATCTCTGTAACATGTACATGTCAGGAGCTTCCTTTTCAGGAGGCTATCCATAGCCCATTTTTGTCCTCGAGGAGGTTCCAGCAGCTGCTGTGAGCCTGCATGCTAGCTGGAGGTCCTAGCCTCCAGTTACCTGCTGAGACCGATTGGCTTAGTCACATGCTATCAGTCCTTTCTCCAGGCATGTGTCCTGCAGGCCATCAGTGCCAGTTCTTCTAGCATACCTTCTGGGAACCAGGACAAAGGGGCCTGGGATGTATCCAGCTACAAGCCTTCAAAAAAATGAAAAACAGTGAGGGAAAAATATGCATTCGAAGTAGGGGGTGGTGGCATATTGAAACTCTGAAAATAATGAGTTTTATTTAATTACAGCTAATAATGAAAAAAAACAACAGGAGCTCTTTTTTTATTACCCTGCATTTTGCTTAGACTATATGCAATTTCTTCTGAGTGACCTTACTGAGTGCTCCCTACACATCTGAATTAATCTTTATTTACTTTGCTGCAGAGCTTTGTCACTGCATGACTTTCTTTTCTGTACTGAAGCACTCGTCAGAAAAGCCTGCTAAGCTAAGCGCCAAGCACATGATTTAGTAATGCTGTATCCACTGAAAGCATCGTGTAGCTGGGAGAAGGGAGAAAGGCAAAGTGGCTTTATCCCATCTTTCTGCCTCTCTAATTCAGGACTGCTACTGGAGTCAGAGTACCTCTGAGATCAGTTAGCCTTGGAAACTGACTGGAGGAACAAGGTGCTCACTTCCACTTCCTTCACCGAGTGATGTGCTGGGGTACAGGATACTGCCCTAGCACCTGCAGAAAGCAGAGCCCCTGCACAGAAGTACACATACTCCTTTTAAACTGTAAGAAGGTCCATAATCTGTCCTTTGTGCTTTCATGGTTATCTCTGCATTCCTGCAATGCAAGATGGACTCTTATCAAAGGTGCCCTGCACTCCCTTCAGACGTATTTGAGTCATGCATCCCTGTGAGCTCAGCTTGGACTTACGTGACCTTTGCCAGAGATGGGTGGGAAGTTGCAAAGAGTGGAAAAAGCAGTCTGTAACATCTGAAAACTAGGATGGACTAGAAAGACAACAGTGATGAACAGAGAGACCAGTGCAAGAAAAAGGAGCAGGAACACAGTGAGCATGGGCTTTAGACCTTCAGTGATCGTGAGGTTTCTTCTACCTGTTTTCCTCTCCAGCAAAACAGCTTCTTATTCAAAGACAGGTGTTTCCACCATCCCTTTGTATTTGCTGTAAAGTAGTAGGGGAGAAAAACAACCCTCAAAAGCAACACCCAGGACCCACATCTGCCTGTCCTCCACATAGCTGTGCTGTAGTCCTGGGGAGGTGACCCCAAGCCCTTGAAGCCTGGGCAGTGATGGGCAGCTGCATAGTAGCACCTGTTTCAGAAGGTTCATTGAAACATCCTCTTCATACCCCACAGACTGTTTCCCAAGGCCCCCTGAGCCTAAAACACACAACAAGAGGACAAACCCCACAACTATAAAGCACTAGAAAGTAAGATGGGAAGACATCCCTTTACTGGAAAGGTGAAAGTTTCCCTGGAAATGGAAGGAGTCAACCATGCTTTAGAGTCTGCTTGGCACTTTCAGCCAACTTTCCCCCCTTCACATGTGCCCTCCTTTCACCTGTTTGCATTTGTGAGCTACCAGAGAGTTCATCTGGTAGACTTGAGGGGCACAATGCAGTCTCACCAAAATCAGTGGGAGGTGGGGATCTGTATGCTGTAAAAGGTCCCACAAAATCATCTTGTGCATCCTTAAGGGCGTGCATGTCTTCCAAAATCTGGTTCCTGAAGAAACATTTATTCCCTTCTTTATGCTGTTTCATTCCAAATATTTAAGCATTTCTTTCCATTAGAGTGGGGGAAGGAGAGTTCTGGAAAGCTAAAAAGAAAGAGTCCAAAGCAGAAGAAGGAGGAAACAAGCAAACAAACAAAAAATAACCAAACCAGAAAACATTAGGAGAAGTAGGGAGGGGAAAAAGCAATGCCTTTTTAAAAAAAAAATCCTCTTGCTTTCCCTGCCCTCCCAAATCTATCATCACTAGTTCTTTCCTTAAGTTGAATCAGGTCTTCACTAGTTCAGGTCTCCTCTGGAGCAGAGGTCCAACTGAGTGTAAAACCAAAGACTAACCCTTCTAAGATTCCTACTTTGCCACTGATGTCAGTAGGGAATTGCCTCCACAAAGTGAAATATCAGTAAGCAGTAAGAGCTTTACAGTTTGGATCCCAGTTTTGTGTTTCAGGGGTGTTTTTCCTCTGGTGGTCCTTCCCTGGTGTCTGTTACCCCTACAGTTCCATCTGCAGCAGGAAGCAGCTGCTGAACTTGCCACTTTGAGTAGGAAATTTTGGAACAAAACTCTTTCAACTGTCAAATAGCATAATAATGTTCCAAGCTGCAGTCCTATCACCTCATGCTGTGACCTTGTTGAAGCTCCTAATGTGAAGCCAGGTCAGATTTTGGACAGCGATCTCCAAGGCAGAGCCAGAATGCTGCAGGAGGCACCATTTGGGAGTCAGCATGAGGTGCAATTTCTCAAGTCAATCCTGAACTGATCCCTCAGCATGGTGGAGTATTGCTTTGCTGGCAAGCAAGACATGCAGCCACAGCCCCAGCCATCTAGGATATTAAAAAGCTCTTTCTCCAGGAACAGTCATTATCTCTAATACCCTGCTCAAGTTTAAATTTCGGTAATTACTTCCTTCTGTTTTTTTTCTAGATACTATATTTTTTTCATGCTTCCTATAGTAAACAGCTTTGTAGGAATGTTGCACACTGTTAAACAGATGCTCTGTTGCACCCTGAAAGCTAGATGCAATTTGGAGGTGGGTCATTATAGGTAGAGAAGCTCTGCGTCCCAGCAGCTACAGGCAGGAGGTAATCATTAATGGTGGGGCTGTGTTGCAGCATTGATGAAGATGCACGGTATTTGTGAGATATTTGAATAATTAGCAGTGGAATCTGTACACCTCCTTTTTTGAAGAAAACACCAGGCTGATTTAGAAGACCAATGTGCATCCATCCAGGTGGTGTGACAGCCAGCTAAAATTCTTGGCATAACTTGTGCTGGCTTTAGGACCAACGGGCTCTCCTGTGGATGCTGTGGTGAAAAGCATTGTAAAGAAGCCTTGCTTTCTCTCTGCAGCCTCCTGTTTGATTAGGGGCTCTCTGCGGCATGTTGTGGCTCTGTACTAGGTCAGAGCGCTCTCATTGGCTTCCTGTTTCTGGAACATCTGAAGACTTGTCTCATTGCATTAATACCTCTGTCTATTTGCTCTTCAGAGCCCTTCTTAGCCTCTTAATCGTCATTGTATATTTTTCCTGCCAGAGGTTAAATTTCTTTCTATTAGTTTTGTTTTGCTGGACTAGAGAGTTTAATGAACACAATTAGCAGATCTGAATAAATCATTATGGAAAAAGTTTTAAGAAATGAGATGTGCTTCATTTTGTCTCTGTAATGGGGAAAAATAACCAAACCCTAATCCCACCTTGCTAAAAGCCATCTTCAATGCTTGCCGAACTCTGCAGGGGCATATGATATGGTGTATGAGATACAACTGACTGACTTAGTTCTCATCGGTCTCTAAGCTAAATCTGAATGTGAGCTACGCAGCCAAAAGCCTGTGTGGCCTGGTACAAGACCCACTTTCTGAGTAGTCCTGGGAAGTTAGACCGATCAGAGAAGCTGACATATAGTGCTTTGTTTTGTTGGTGTTTGTCTGATTTAATATGGATACAACTGAGTCTTTGTCTTTTCTAATTAATCTGTTCTTGATGTAAAGTCCCTTCTAAAGGGCAGAAACACTGAAGTATTGCCAAGCATTTAAAATCTCTCTACTGCCTACTTCTTCTGTCGTTTCTTGTTCTGCCTCTCAGTAACACCATCACAAGTCATGCAAGTCTTCCCTAGTGCCTCTCAAATCAATGTAACAGTCCTGCCCTGTTTGGTAGTGCTGCATCCTTTCCTTGGCATCAGTATTGTGAAAGACTTGAAGACCTTAGTGACACATATGTCAGCTATCTAAAGTTCAGGTGCTCCTCTTCTGTAAGAAGAGTGTATAAATGATGACGTGATGAAAGCAAACATGTACAGGAGATTACATGACATGGGAGGACCTAGAGCATGTCGACCTTATGGGCTTGCACAAAGGCTTTATAAACTGTACTCTGTGGCTTGGCCACCATGAAATCCCAGCATAGCAATGCTGGGTATTGGTATTTAATTTCCAATTGACTGAGAACTCAAAAAAAAAAAAGTTCTAAGTCAGGTCAAAAAAACCCACAACCTTTTTTCTGTAATGTTGAAACATTTCTTTGCACTAAAAAGACAAGAAATGTTTCAGCCATTCCAAAATAGGATTTTTAAAGCTTTTTGTTCTGAGAAATATTTTGATTGTTTTGATCTATTTGAACACAAACACACTTTGAGATGTATTTCCTTTTGAGTGAACATCAGGTGTTACATTCAACTCTTTCTAGTGGATTATCTTAGCAGATTGAAGCTGAAAGGAAAGAACTCTGTTGCTTCTGTCAGCTTGTTTTGCAGAAAAAAAGACCATGAAAGTCCTATGCATCAGCATAGAAGGAAAAAAAAGTGGTGATATGAAAAAAGTGTGAGGGTGAAAGAATGAAACCCACCTGTGAGGGCATCTGCAAAAGCCAACAGCAATGAGGGAGAGAAAATAAGCACGTTTTTCCCTGGAGCTACTTGTTTCTCTGACCTTTGCAACACAAATCACTCCTTCCATTATAAATGAAATATTAACTGTCCTACTGCAGTTACAGCATCCTACTGGCTTCTTGCAGGAAGGTCATAAAGCAGGGGAGGAAAGTAGGGAGGGAACACAGCGCTGTCCTTAGCTTATTTCAAAAGGAGGGCAAGAAAATGCAGTCACCACAAACTGGAATCACAGGGTGCAGCCGTTTAGCTGGTGGGAAGCTTGATGGGATGAGAGGGAGGTGGAGAGGAGTGATCATGCAAATGTGATGCCTCACCTGCAGGGTGCCTACAGCTGTGCCTGCCTGGCACTGGCTCAGAGGTGGGAGGCTGCAAGGAGTTGTGCGCGTGGGTGGCCGGTATTTGGGATGTATTGCATGGGATTTCATGTTTCTAGTTTGGTCACTGAACTGCTCTACTGCAGCAGGCTCTTCTTTCTGTTTGGGGGCAGAAACAGATGCTACTGTTACCAGACATACCTGGGCTTTTCCCCTTGCTGCAAGTGCTTTGTGACCAAGGCATTTCTACTGCAGGTTAAACAAGGTCTGAGATATTCAAGACTTGAATTGGCAAGGCATAATACTCTAGGAGTGGTTTGGAGATAGCAACAGGAAAGGCTGAGGGATTGTCATGCTTGTGAAGCTTATATATCTTCTGTGCTGTTAGGAGTGCCAGCTCCTGGGGAGCTCTTTGGGCCTGGTGTATTCTTACTCTTCAGCTGAAGAGGAGGGGGGACCCCAAAGTATTGTTTTGTTTTGTTGTATTTTTGTCAGTGATAAAAAGTAGAGGTTGATGTTGATCCCAAGAACATTAAGTGGTACCCAGTTTTCCAGGTGCAAGTTATTTACAGCTCCAATACAGTATACCTTGATTCTGCTATTTGTTGTTCAGGAATCAAGGCCAAAATCTTTGCCTGTATCCTATCATCCATTTCTAACGTGATCTTGCATTATGCATAGTCATGTTATCAAGTACTACCACATCAAGTTCAGTTCCCAGAAACACCTGCACATCTCCTTAACTGTCCTGTAACTTGTGACTTTCAGCACTGACTCCATCCCAGATGGTTTGGGGTGGATGATGGCTCTCTCCTGGTGTGGGTTGGTGACACATGTCCCCCTTGAGTCTCTCCCCATCCCAGAGTTTCCCTGTCTGGTGGAAGACATGGCGGAGGGTGAATGGATATGTGGTGGCTGCCTTCAGGCAGCAGCTGGATGGACCCTGGCTGGGGCGTGGAAGGACAAGGAGGGGACACATCAGCAAAGCAAAATGTCACTGCCACAGTCAGGCACCAACTGTAGAACCAGTACAAGGAAATGTGTTTTAGGCAAAATAAAATTAACCTAGATATGGATCTTGATGCCACAAGACAGCACTGAAGCCAAGAGCTTAACAGGACTTTTACAAGGAGGAGACAGTTATGTGGATAATGAGAATAGCCCATGGTTAAAGGAGTCAGTAAACATTTCTCCCTTGCTGTTTTTTCTTTTTCAAATGAGTGCCATGACCCTTTTATCATTGAGGGCTTGAATCAACTGTGAACTGTCACTGTTAGGGAAAAACTTCTCTTTAAGAGCAAGTTATTACATAGTGGATTGCTGCAGGTTTTCTGGTACCTTCCTCTGAAGCATCTTGTGGTGGCCAAGAGAGAGGAGCTGACTGCAAGCAGAAATGCCTGGGCTGCCTTTTAGTTGGAGGCCCCAGGCCTCACTGGGAAAGGTGTCAGGAGTGGGGCCGTGGGAAGGAGAGCAGCAGTGAGGAGGGGCTGGGACAGAGGGGTATAGCATGTGTGTGGGTTTGCTTGTAATTAGGAGATTTGAACTTCAAAAGAAGTTAATTAGTAATGAAACTCATGACTGAATGATGCAGATTGTGAAGACTGGCTTTGTCAGCAGCTGAAATTAATTACAGGCTCAGGCACGGTGAAAAGGAGGGGGTGAAGGATGTGGGGAGGGGGAGGCATCACCCAAAGAAAGATGATAAACCTGGCTGCAGGCTGTTGCTGTAGTGACAGGAGGCAGTTGCTGTGGTTGACAGCTGTGACACATTGAAGGCAGCAGGTACTTCTAATTACCCCCTCCACTGACCCAATCAGGCACCAACACCTCCTGATTCGGGGCAGGAGATGCTTGGGTTTTCTCCTAGCACATTCTTCCTTTCCACTGCAGGTTGGATGTGCCTTTTCAGGGTCCCCACCTGCTCTGAAAGGAAAACTGTGGGGTAGCATCTTTTCCTAATGTCACTTTAATAGCCCAGGAGCAGCCAGCGATTCAGCAGCATCCTTAGGAAGCCTGGATAATGCTGGCAAACTTTCAGAGAGCTAGTATCCAAAAAGCAGGGGAGGAGAAATTGAGTGCAGCCAGCCACAGCTTTTTGAGCAAGAAGATAAGGGCTGTGTGCATCTGGCCCAAATTGCAACATTTTTGGGAGCACTCACCATGGCTGACTAAGTCTTGTGCTCTGGGGTCTCGCCAGCTGCCCAAAGGCACCCTGCTATGGTCTGTGTGGCCTGGAGGGGGGACAGGGCAAGGGGAGTGAGAGGAGCAAAGGGAGTATGGGAGCATCCTGACCACCCATGCATTGCTGCTGCCGAAGCATGTGCACAAAAGTATAGATCTCTATGAAATAAACCACTGACTTCAAGCCCCTTGCCTGAATTGCCTGAATTTGGCTGCAGTTGGGGAGTACTTGCTGCCCCTGGGTCTCTTGTGTCATGTTTTCTGGAAGTTTTCTGAAGAAAAAAACCCTGGCATTTTTAAACAATTTCTGCTTTTCATTTTTTACGTATTAATTTCATCCAGGGCTGTTCTAACTACTGGCACTGTCCGTACTTCTGACTGCCTTATGGCCAGGAAGAAGGACTTTGGTAGCTGTTGACTCAGCCCATGCTGAAACTCTTTTGGCCCCTCGAAGAGTGTAATTCAGTATTGATCCCTCTGTCAGGGCTTCACTGGTGCTGCCTTTCCAGCAGCCATCAAAGCACCTGCTGCAAAATGGAGAGGCTGAGAGAGCTGGGACTGCCTAGCCTGTAGAAGAGAAGGCTTGGGGGGATGTTATCTGGGCATATAAATACCTGATGGGAGGAGTAAAGGAGACAGTCTGCTTAGTGGTGCTCAGTAACAGGGCAAGAGGCAATGGGCACAGCCTGAAACACGGGATATCCCATTTAAATGTAATAAAACACTTTTTCACTGTGTAGATAGTCAAACACTAGAGCAAGTTGCCCAGAGATGTTCTGGTGCCTCCATTCTTGGAGATATTCAAAACCCACTGGATGTGACCCTGAGCAATCTGCTGTAGTGATGCTACTTTGAGCAGGCAGGTTGGACAAGATGAGCTCCAGA
>VZTV01086577.1:0-12041 GCA_013400875.1 Anhinga rufa | reverse complement strand
AATCCTTTGTCTGAAATGCCTGTCTCTTGTTTGTAATGCGTAGCTGGTCAATATTTTACATTTTGCAAATTTAGCATCATACAGGGGAAAGAAAAATATTCTTTTAAAAATCCATTTTCTGTCACTGTGTCGCCAGTTACTTGCTACTCTCATGTACAAATTCTTGTAGATCTGAAGTCTAAGTTTTAGTCTAACTTTTTAATCTCGGTTGAAATGTAGGTATTGCCCTTCCTGCATAATTTGTATACTGAAAGCCAGACTTAACATTCCTTATAAAACCATGAGAAGAGCGAGCAGAAGCAGGGCACAGTCTTTACAAAGACCAAGATGTGCCTCTGGCTGAACGAAACAGCTGCGATAAAAGGTGGGCGCAACACGCAGCATTGCTAACTGCTTCTGTATGTCGCTCTCCACAGTTTCTGCTTTAGACAACAAAATTCCACTGACAACAACTGATATTTAACAACTAATGATTTGAAAGGATTGGTCTTTTTGATTGCTGAGGGATTTAAATTAAATTTTGTCACATCATCTTAGCATACCCCTTAATACCTTTAGCTCTAGCTTGCGCTGTGTGGTGGATATGCTAGATGCAGCCCTTATCTGATCTGAGCCAGCCATAGAGCAGGCTGTCTTTGCTGCTTTTATCTTCCAACACAGACACCTTCTCTTGGATTGTTTTTTGGCTTTGCCAAGTTTAGCGTGAAGCACAGCATACAGCCAGAGGGAACAAAATCTATGTTTTTAAACCGTGTTCCTTAATGAGCCTGCCCCAAATTAAAACAGACTCCGATATAACTTCAGAAACCTTCCCACTTCTCAAAGACACACTGCATATATCTCAGAAACAAAGTTCATGCCAAAGGGCTTTTTCCTTTCTTTTTAGCTTAGCTGCCAAATGCTGCATTAACTTACTAGCTGAAATGCTGATTCATCAGACCCTACTCATCAGAAATGCCTGTGTGCTCTCAAATAGAGATTGCTTTCTTTTCTGAGTTTAGATGCCTCTTCTGTGACAAGTTTCAAGCTTTATGGCCTCAAGAGATACCTCATCCTTATTTGGTTCTGGATTGCCACCATAGAGCCAGACCTATCAGCTACCCTTTCAAAACTTCTCATGGTGTTGGGGACAGAGGGGCATGATTTTTTAAATTTTATTATTATAATTTTATTATTATAATTTGTTTATTATTGAACTAAGTTCTTTGCTCTGTTTTTTTTACAAAAGATCCTAATTTGGAAGCTGGATCACAGGTGTTGCTATCTGTCCATTTTATGGGGGATATTTCTGTTTTCAAGGGGCCCTAGTGCAGGCACACATATCTTTAATTGATATTGGAGTGATTCACAGCACTATCAGCTCCCTCGATTTTCTGATTTCACTGAAATCACAGGATTTCAGCAGGAAGTTGGAAGTTAAGAGAAGACAAAATTAACACAAGAGTTGAAATAATGAGAGAAGGGCACAGTGATGTAGAAACTGGGGAAAACAGTTCAGGAGTGGCAAACTAATTGCTGGGCAAAGGCAGATGATGTGGCTTACAGTGCGCTAGTGGAGGGCAAAGTCACCTTGCTCAGTAAATGTAAGAGAGCTGACAGTACTAATTATTTCTCACACACATTTGGTAAATGTAGTTTAAAGAAAAATGACTAATTCTTATTTGTTTTTAACCTCAAAAATGCTACAAAATTTACGACCTGACTTACAAATCTTAAGGGTCTGACTCTGACTGAATCTTTTTGCGTTACCACTATTGTCGATGAATTCAGAGCAAGCAGTTTAGATTAAATTCACTGCTAGGCAGACGGCATATTGGGCAAAGAATACATTAAATTTCATAACATAAAAAAAAAACAACTCTTTTTTTTCATCTGTTTCACCCAAATCTGAAGAGATTCCAGCAAAATTTCACTTTTGGATTCAAAGATACTTGGGTTTGGCCTGATTTTGTTCAAACCCGGCTCCTGTTGCTATTTACAATGCTATCAAGTGATAGTGTTTTTTAAAACATTGTCATTCCCCTTGCACTGGTATTTTATGGGCTGAAGTCCCATGAACCCTCATGCAGCTGTCAAAACCTCCAACTTTCCCAGGACAACTGTTACAGTTTATTTAAGTGCTGTCAGTGCCAAAATCTGGGGCGTTCTGGAAATCTGAGGGTAGCACAAAATAAACCGAAGCTGAGTGTCAGAAAAAAATGAAACAGGGAATATATTGCTCACTGACTAAGTTAATATGAAAATGAATTAGATAATAAAAACCTTCTTTGAAAAGAAGGAGCCGCCACCAGAATTTCTGTTTTTACTGCAAAACTCAGTACTGAAAGGCTACAAAAAGTAGGCACTTCACCCCAGAACTGAGGGTTGGCTTCACACCACTGTGCAAATACAGCTTTTGCCATAGGACAGGCATGTTCTTTTACAGCTTAATAAACACGGCAGTCATCCAGTCACGTCCCAGGGATGCCAAATTTTTACTTTCCCCACTTAGCCCTCACTGTCAAATACCTCCACTGACTTCTACAGGGCCATTTGCAAGGATGGGAGAGCTACCAATATCCGACCCTAGAGGACCCAAGCAAGACAAGCAAAAAACGGGTGGGTCTGAGAAAGATAAGAAAAGCAGGACAAAGATCATAACAAAAGATTACAGATGCCTCTTGCCTTTTCTCCTTGTTTGTTCGCAGGTGTCTTGGCTGAGAAGAATCTGATCCATCCCGGCGGCAGTGGGGGCACTGTGGAGGTCAGGGCTGGAAGGCAGCAATGGGATCCGCCAGGAGCCAATGTATCATTAGACTTTCCTGATGAATCTTTCTTTGTAAGAGACTTGTTGGCCCACTGGGCTGCGTAGCCTTTCTGATACAAAACATAGCATCCGAAGAAAACATACTGATCAGTCTAAAGTAAATGCAGGGTTACAGATTTAGTTTTCAAAGTTTCCTTTCAATTTATTTTCAAAAAATTAAATTGGTACTACCAAATTTAATGACAAGGCTACCCTGCTGAGTTTGGAGCCCAGAAAGCTATTGTCTCCCTGGTCTATGTATCCTAGACTGTGCTAATGTTTCCTATAATGCAGCTAATAACCAACCATCAGCAATAAATGCCTTGTCATCTCATTGTCGCACACAGCAATAGCTGGAGCAGTGATACTGACAAATGAACCTGCGTAATCACTTTAGATTTCTTTGTTACATTTCACAGTGTGAAGACTGCTTCTGCTCAGCACGTCACAAAAAAACAAACAAGAGCTATAGCTGTCTTTTCCATCAATCTCAGCTTATTTTTGTCAGCCCTCTGCCTGTACAGCCACAACCCCGCCACCACTCGACAGCAGACGGGGGAGCCAATGGTTTGGTGAAGGGGAGATGGATGGTGGTCGGAGCGAGATGGATGGACTTCTGCACTCTCCCTTCTCCTTTGTAAACAATTTTTGCCTTGAAAGAGCAAGCGGGCAGGGGGAAAGTGAACTTTTTTGTACTTTCCAAGGCTGCTTCACATGGAAAAAGAGAAGGCGGGGGGGGAAGGGTCTCATTAAAATCCAGTCAAGTCTGCCATTTTCTCTTCTACCTTTTCAATCTTTTTATAGTTTCAAATCATTAACTATCAGCGTGAAGCTCAAAGGTAGCGCTAGCCATCTATGAAACAGTGACACATTTGACAATAATGCTTTTGAAGAGCTTGTCACATCCTCTTCCCAAATCAGTCTCATTAATGCTCAGACTGTCTCTCTTTTCTCCCTGCTTCTTTTCTCCTGATTTCTCTCTAATTAGCTTGGTTTTTTATGCTCCCTCGTTCCAGAGTTTGAGCTTAAAAAAAAAAAAAAAGAAAAGAAAAAAGAAAAAAAGAAAGGAGGTGGATGTCATTTCCATGAACCCCAAGGCCAAGTTAATCAGCAGAATTAATGACTCTATTACCCATTAGACTTGGGGCTATGGTGCTTATATGGCAGCACCCAGTGTTCTCCGATCCCATGCTTCTTCACTTTGTTCTGACAAATGTAAACTTTTGCTTCTTCCTGCAAGCACACTCCCCGATCCAGCCAGCCCACCACGCTTCCCTTCAGCCTGCAGTGGCTGCTGTGACCCAGGAGGTAGCCTGGGCACACCACTGCCACCCTCCATTAGCTCTGCAACAAGGAAGGTAGCAAAACTTACCACCTGAAGCAAAGGAGATGGGCAAAATTGAGGTGGTATTGCTTTTTCTTCTCTCTTTCTCACATCTCTCCGATGCCAAGAGTCCAAGCTGTGTCAGTCCTGCTACTGCAGTTCTCCACATGGATGCCTTGGGGCCCTGACCTAGAAAAGTGGCTGGCAGATCTCGGTGCTTCAAGTCCAGCATGAGGTACAAGGCTCTGCAAAACAAGATGCCCACAGGATTTCTCGTCTGAGGTCCTTTACCCTCCTCTCTTCACAAGCCACCCATGCAATGGGCAAAATGTCACTTGCCCTTTGTAGAACAGAAACGGGAGCAGAGACACAGGTTTTAATGCCAGGAGCATCCAAAGGGAAAGAGCTATTGAGCCCAGACACGAGGTTCTGATGCCCCTGTCAATGGAGGACATGCCCACGAGTATGGCAGGGAAGGGCTTGCACAGGCTGGGAGTCCCTCCGGACAGGCAGTGGATTCCCTGACAACTCTTTGCAGGGTTTATTTCGAGAATCCTCTCTCAAGCACTCTCACAGCACAGTGTGCCCAAGCCTTTCTGGCCTAAGCTGCCCTTGACATCCCATGTTGAAGGGGGTCAGTCGTGGTTCCTCCATCACTCAGGGTGGTAGAGCAGAGGCACCCAAGAGCCCTCAGCATGGGCGGCAATGTTGCATTTTGACCCACTCCTCCCTCACACCAGTGTGGCACCGCTGCATAGATGAGGCCAGGTCTCAAACTGGGTCATCAGGGCAGTCTGCTCTCAGTCTGCCTCTCCTCGCTTCTGAGAGCACTTTCACCATGGGACAAAGCAATGATATTCTTTGCATCACTGGAGGGAGAATGTGCTCAGGCCCTGAGCTGGTGGAGAATTGCTCTTCTTGTGTCACTGAGATTTGCATGGAAACTAAGGGTTGTTTTTTCTTCTCTTGTTCCAATTGCTTGATTCACAGTTTTAACAAAATAGCATTGCTACACAGGCAAAATATAGACAGCCCCGCTCTCCTGCCTACATCTACCTCTCTTCAGGAAACAGCATGCTTTTGTGATATAAAAAAGGATACAATAAGAAAGGACTTTGGCTTGAAGAATGAAGAGGGCTTAAATTGGCTTTCTGAAAGGACGGCCTTATTTTCACACTTGTAACCAAAAAAAGGCATAATCCCCAAGAACGATTTGCACACCTGCTCTAGTCTGTAGCCATGCAGCCTTAAAAATCAGTGGCAGCTCTGCCTTGATCTCACTAGGAGCGACCGACTACCGGCAAGCGTCTCATGTTGAAGCAGTGCAGCAGGGCATCACCGACAGGACTCAAACCTCCCAAAAATATTTGTGCGCTTCTGAAATCACCTTGATACTTTTAGCCCGGGTGATCCCTGTACTTTAAAGAAAACAGAAAAATGAGCTTTCCTTCATGTATTTCCTCACGCTTGTTGCACACTGAAGCGGTCTTGCTGATATAAGCTCAGCCTCTGTGCTGAGGTCAAGACTCCCTCTCCACAGAAAGGTGTGGGATACAAAGTCCAAGCCATAAGAGGTACAAGTTATTTGCACAGCAACTAAAAGGGACATTTTTAACTACCATTTTTAAGAAATGGAAACAAAAGCCAAAAGACAAGTGCTACATGCCAACGCGCCCAAGAGTATCCAGAAAAGACAGATCCAATTTCTTACATGTCCTCCCTATTAACTCCATACACACCTCTTAACTCTCTCACGCAGGCCTTGCTTTGGCATGGAAGAGAATCAGGGTCAGCCAAGTCTGAACCCTGCCTTTTCTTTTTTTGCAGAGCACAGACCTTAAATAATGGGGACAAAAATGGGAAGAAGCATCAAAGTGGCTGCGCAACACTCCCTGCTCCTCCAGGGAGCAAAAAGGCTGGGAGCATGACCTCTTCAAACTCTGCTGCCTGCATGGACTAGTTCGGTCTCTTACCAGCGTTTTTATGCTATAATTTCACTACAGACACCCTGTTTCCAGCTCTGTCCCTGACCATTTCTCTCTTTGGGTACTCAGCAGTGCTGATTTTAGTAGCATGGACCCACTGCTGCACTGCATCGTCTTCCCCTCAAGTATGAAGGTTTATGCTGCACCATGTACCCCGTGCACGCCAAAGAAGTCACTTGCACTAATACTGAGCAAACGCCACACTGAGCCCCGGTGTGCCAGCTCCTTTCTATCAGCCAAACAGAGTAGTCTGCGGGATAAACCTTTGAATTGCAGCTGCAGCACTGCAAACAAACCAATTCAGGTGCAATTATACTTTGCGTAGGCAAACAAAATCACCACAAACAGTGCTGTGAGCTTGGTCACCCACTGGTGCAAGTCCTTTCCTCCTTCTGTCATAAACTGGGACTTTGCACATGCAGCTATGCCAGGTTCTGCAACAACAAGTTGAAAACATGGTTGCAAAAATAGACAAGATGCATCTAGATGTTACAAAGCCTCAGTATCAACCACTCAGCTGCTCTCCTCTAACTCATCACCACGGAATAACGACAATAAGTGAGCAAGCATGTTCTCCACATCCTGCTGCCTGCAGCTTTTCCCTTCTTTAGGGAGGTATTTCACGTGCTTCCCATGTTCTTCTAAATGTGACCCTGCTTGGCAGCCATCCTCACTTTCGTGTGGCTGCAGCCCTGCCACAGGAGGCTCTGAATATTACCTAAGGAAGGAGGATAATGCAGTGGGACAAGGATGCTGTAAGGCAAACAGCTGCTCAAGAAGTAAGGCTACAGAGAACGCCAGCTCCTCCACACAAGTTTTAACTGGCTGTTTTGGACACAGGAGTTACCAAATCCTGTAAAAATACCTTGAATATGGGTAAATAAATGACAGAAAACTGAGTTCTTCCCCTCCTTTCCTTTTACCTTTCCTGAATACTTCTTGCATCTCCTAAAGTCACGTGGGTTTTTCCTGAAGGGCCCAATGCTCTGAAGCAAATGGGAGATGAATCTAAGATAGATGAAGAAATCACAGATCTGGCCTTCTTGGAACTCATCACCCTAGCAGCCATGCCCCAGCAGCACCACTGACCTCGTTACCCAAGTATTTCCCAAGCCAGCTGTGGCACTGACAGTGGCAAAACAAACCTGCTGGTATACGTGTACACAGGGTGCCTCTTGGGCTGCAAACCCATCGGAGGTACTGCAGTCCCGGTGTTGTCTTCCAAGGCTCAGTCCCAGCTCCTTCATAGTCAGAATGAAAACCACGACTGTTTTGCAGGCTGCTGCACGTGGGCACTATGAAGGATTTTCTTACATGAACTGCATAATGCAACAAAAACATTGGCCTCAAATTTCCCTGTGAAACAGGGAGAAAAGTTACCTTGGTGGTCACTGGGGGAGAATAATTATCAGTGAAAAAAATTAGGATAAAGTCCACGAGTAAAAACCGAGAAGCATCCTAGCCAGTGATTAGCATTAGCACTTCTCCCACATGAAGACATTATTTTGCCACCATATTTTTCACATTGTTGTTCGAGATTCACTGGACCGATGTGACTGAGCAATAGCTCCCCTCACCCAAAACTAAACTGACCTGAGAGAACATATTTGATTTTATTGCCTTGCTTTGAATGCTTGTTCAGAATTCAGTGCTTCTTTAGATATAGCTTTAATATGTACTTTTCTAAAGTGCTTTCAACAGTAAATATAGCAGACCAGGGATAAATTTGGCCCAATGCACTTAACCACATGAAATAGAGCTAAGGCACAGGGGACATCCTTGAGTTCCAACTCATCTGCCCCCCAAAATCCATAATCATAATATTTTTATTTTAACACTCATACCTGAAGGCCTCTAGGTACTTAAAAAAAATGTATAAAGTAGTAAAAGCAATTTAGTCCCCAATACTTGTATATTTTAATTCATGGTATATTATTATTCCTCTGCACACATATTGCTTTAGTCATCTACATTTTTATACCCTTTCTTTTTACTGTAGAACTGAGCTCTTAACTATATTTATGGACTGCTGTGTTTTCCCTGTACACCTATGCACCTTATTATTTATGCATAATCTCCCATTTCCCTTTAAGTTAGTGTTTGCAATATATTTTTAAAATTGATAATAAAGCTTAAACTCCAGATTTTGACTTTTTAAACTAAGGAAGAGACTGCACAGGGCTAAGCAATGTTTGCTTTACACAAAAGAGTAAAGACAGGATTTGGCCCAAGAATACATCACTCCAGGTAGGATGGAAACCATTAAGATTCACACTGCATCCTGCCTCTCTTGCATGCAAACGAGCAGGAACAGGTATCAGTCGACTCCACACTCATTGTGAGGAGGATGCATTTTGCTAGCGCAGATGTCTCATTAACGATCAAAATTCCTCATAGCGGCAAGTTAGCCAAGGCCTTAACGGCGCACTGCGCTGTTTCCCAAAGTACCTTCCTGGAAGCAAGGATGCCCTTGGCAAGTCCTTCCCAGGTCTGCTGCCCCCTCCGACAGCACCAACACGAGTAGGTCTGTGTGCAGCCATTCAATTCAGGAGCGCCGTGGCGGTAATTATCTGCTTTGTAATCGTCAGTGCTGGATGTTTAAAAACATTGCACTTCTGAGCCTGGTGTTTTTCCATGTCTTGTTCCCTTGAAGGGCTTTCCCAGAGAGGAACACTGAGTACGGTTAATCTGAATTAGCTGCTAAAATGGATTAGTTAAAAATGCATTAAATCGCTGTGTATGTATTCTCCTTCAGAATTAACTTGGCCTTTATGAGACTTATCTTACTTTACTTTAATTCTGAACAAGAACATCTACACAGGGATTTAATGCAATTTAATCAATCCACTTTAAATTCAGATCATTTCGCTAGTTTGGATTTCTTTCCTTCCTGTGTAGAGTAACCCATGACCGAGGACTGGCCAGCAGAAGTTAGGAATCTGTACAGTGTTGCATCTGTTTTCCTGAAGGACGGTCTCCGCTTCCTATTTTCATGTGCATATATGCACTCAGAGAGCCTGGCAGAGCACCTGCACACCCTTACAATTTTGAAAGAAGCTTGCTTCTGAAGACAGCCAGTATCCTTTCCATCATAACCACACGAAGATGCCCAGCGGTGGCCATTAGGAAGTCCATGTGGTTCTACCAGGGACCAAGTTCTTCCTCCGTGAAAAATTCAGATGTCGGGATGGAAGGAGGCAGCTCTACCATCTTTTGTAAATTCCCTCCTAGAGACACAAACACTATTTCTTACAACACCTTCTATTCAGCGAGCTGTTATTACCAACAGGGTATGCCACAGGGTTGTCACTATCTACTGGCTATTCCAGCAAACCAAAACCAGGTCTCTCCCTGGAGCTACAGGAGACCAGTTAGTCCCACTTGATTGTCTGTTTTTGGTGATGTTGAAATGCAGACCTTTTAAGCTTCTTAAGAGGAACTACCATGTTTCTCTAACTTTTCTGTCTCAGAAAGGGAAAGAGCTGACAAAACCTTGCTGTCTGTCTTACAGCTTTCCCTCTTTTCCTATATACTCATACCAATACCTCTAAGCCTTCTTCCTCTCTATTAGGTACGTTTCTCTTCAGAAGTCACATATTTCACTGTTCATCTCCTAAGGGCAGCCAGAATATCACATGAGAGGGAGTTGTCATTTCTCCACTATTCCTTTGGGGTTCATATCATAATTCAGAAAGGCCCAGACAAGCCTGTAACTTGCAGGATTTTGCAAGTTTTTCCTGCACACTGTCTTTTTCTAAAGACATTTGAAAAAATCCTCAATACCAGCAGACAAAAATATATATGACAAAAATATTTTTTGTTGCTGGGTTTGAGATGGAGGAAGAGAGGCCAGTGAAAGTGAAGAAGATGCTGTATTAGGTTAGAAACAAGTGATGCATAGATTGCGTCACTGCCTTCTCACAACATAGCCACATGCTCTTAGACTGCATGAAGAGAGGAAAGATGGCATCTTTTACATCACACGTGTTCATTCAGTCATCTGAAAAATACTTTCCCTCTTTTCCTATATACTCTCATGTCTCTCTGGACTCATGGACTCTGGTCACCAGAGCTTTCTGTCAGAGGTAGTTAAGATTCATAAGCAGAAGGGCTCATTCTTGGTTTAATGTCATTCCCAAGCCAAGGAATTGATGCCTTTCCCTCCTCTGTCTCTCCATACAGTCAGGCACCAGTTCCCCAATGTATTGACAGCACTGCTCTGTCCCTCTGCTTGCATCCATCCTTGTCCCTTTGCCTTCACCATCTTGTTATTATCAAGGTCTTTAACCTAGAGGGCATCTTCAATGGATTATCTTTTCTCTGCCTTATGTACGGACCTAAAAAAAATTTCTATCACTATATTTTCAGGTTTTCCTTCTTTCCATTCAAATAATCAAAGCACTTTTCTAGGCCTTTGCTATGCCCCTTCTCAAGGCCTACAGACTTGCCTCAGCAAAGTGTATCCATCCTTTTTGGTAGCATCACCTCCTCTTCCTTCCAAGCACGTTGTAATGCTGGTCTCCAGTTTCACATGCCTCACACCTTCACCTATGCACTCTAGCCTCTTTCTTCATCTCCCACCAGCCATCTCCTCCATGTTGTCACCAACACCAGCTTTGCTGACTGCTCTTCAGCTTCATGTGATTATATTTTTAACACACTCATTAGTACGGGCCCTTACAAAAACAGCCTATCTATCCCTGCCCACCAGATTTACCCACCAGTCCTCATTCTGCTCCTCTCCAGAGAGAGGTCCCATACAACCAACCCCTTAGTGATGGCTGGGGCAGCTGGCAGGCAGCTGCCACACAATTTACAGCGTTTTCATTGCAAACGCTTTCACATTTCAAATTGCTCTGCTCCTCTTTGCTCTCCTTCCCTTCTCTTAGGCTACACAACTTTATATATGCATTTTTATAGCACCAACCAAGCACTGCTACTCCCAAGTCCCAGTGGCTCCTACTGAAATGCAGACATTCAATGATAGCGTCCTGGGACACTGGAAATACCCTGGATGTTAAGATGGGTATTGCCTTGTCTCACACACACACACAAACATGAGGTGGTCATGTAGAGCGCAAGCGGGAGGCACTATCGAAGATATAGTTAGCGAATTGCCCTTTTGCTTATATCTTGTTGCAGTAAGAATATCTGTCATTCTCTTAGTGGTTTGCTGCTTGGAGGGTGATTTTAATTAAAATGTAAAATGTCAAACATTAGTAAGAAGGAGGATAACCCTGTGGGGAGTGAGGATGAATCAAATTTATTAGTCACTGAGCAGCAGGCTGGTAGCCCTTCACTTGGAGAAATTTTAAAAGGCAGTTAATGCAAAATACAGAATCAGTCTAATCTCCCCCTATTCTAACTAACCTTCTGAACAACAATATCACAAGTTTCCACCAATTCTAGAAATTAAAGACAAATCTGCTGCAGAGATCAAAACAGTCTTGTTTTGTGTGCGCAGGACACACAAAAAATAAGTCTTATTTATGGACTGTAAAGGAAAATGTCTCTCTTAGGGGTATTTCTCCCTGTTATCAAGGAACGGCTGTTTTTGCACTGTATGCGGTGTGTAACAGGACGGTAAGAGTCACTGGCATTTGGTAGCAAGCAGGAAAACCAACCCTTGGGACTATTTCTTAGAGCAGAATTTGCAAGGATGACTATAGACCCCTCAAGCCAGGAGCAGAGAAGGTCAGGATTGCAGCACATACAAGCTCCACATGTCCTTCTACTGGCACAATATTCTCTGCAGTTCTACTTTAAGCTGTTGCTGAATCCACCGGATCGTTCTGTCTGTCTTCCTTATCATCCACAGACAAATAGTATCTTTGTTATTTCGTAACATTCCCTTTAAAAAAAAATAAATTTCTGGTGTACTTTTTACAGCATCAAGCTAACAAATATTCGATATTTGTTTTCAAGTTTCAAACTTAATAGATTCAAA
>VZTV01086575.1:0-18199 GCA_013400875.1 Anhinga rufa | reverse complement strand
AAAGAAAAAGAAAAAGAAAAAGAAAAAGAAAAAGAAAAAGAAAAAGAAAAAGAAAAAGAAAAAGAAAAAGAAAAAGAAAAAGAAAAAGACAGTTGCCATGTAGAAATTCACAGCAGGACCCATGAGAGGCAGGATGCTGTAAGAAGAATTACAATGTGATGTGCAAGCTGGGTAGACTCAGGGTATATTTTTTCCAAAAGCCCTTGCATTTCTTAGCCCTCATGTATGTGAAGAGTAATGGTAGGACACCACCAGCCTCTTTATTCCTCCTCAGCATCTCCCAGAGGTCACCAAGAGCCAAACTGAACTGTATAAACTATCAATAACTATTCAGCATGTGGCTCCACAGACCTGTTGCAAAATATACACCATGACTTCATGGACCACAGAGCACAGATAATAGTTTAGGAGCTGTTGCAGCATATCTTTCTTCCAAAGCATAGCACATATGAGACAGACTGGACCTCTAGCAAACAGGTTATCTCCAAACCATATTAACTGCTGGAACAAGACAGCAATTTGCATCTGCACCAAAGGCTTTTTGCTATGTAGCTCTGTCAGTCAGGTGCCACCAAGAGATGGGCCAGCAAAGCTTCACAGCAGCCTGAGCCTGGACAGAGTAAATTTCAGTGTGATTTTTAAGTTTTTAAAACACTGAATTCCTGAGCTGATCTTTTGCAAGTCGGGCCCAGCTCAGGGTTTGTGCCTGTGCTCAGGGTTAGCCAGCATGAGAGGCAAAGCTGGATGACTGTCAGTACTGACATATGGCAAATGTCTTTTCATATTCATCATACACATTGCATCACTTGCACCTCCATGCACCCCATGGCCACACAGTTGCCATATGAGCATCCTGCTTTGGAGGGGCTCTACCGACTCCATACAAATTCAGCCAAGGACTGACAGTGCAACTGATGCTCACGTGCAGTCCCAAAGACCACCTCAGCCAGCTGAGCACTGTATGCTAATGCATCACAGCTCAGAAAGTGCCTTCAGCTGAAGGGTACATCTTCCCACAGTAAGCCTTTGAGCAGAGTAAAATCAGCAGAGCAGGTCTGGCTCCGGCATTTCTTGGCATATGGACAGGTAGAAGGCTGGGCAGGGTTGCAACTGGAAAAAAACTCAAACCTCCCAGCTCCCTCGATAAACTGTGCAGGGCCACCTGTGGCCCCACTGCTTCTGAGAAGGGAGCTAAGAAAAGCAAGCACGTTGTCAGTAGACTTAGACAGTTCATACCTCTCTTGGGACATTTTGAGACTCCCTACACCACAAAAAGTTGAAAACCAGAGCTCTGGGGAGGTTTTGTTCAAATTAGTTTATTCAAGTCAGGTTGAAGGAAAGGGATGGGGCATCTGGACTGTCTCCTGTCTGCCTTGGTACCCACCCTGGTAGCTCTTCCCTGGGCTCTTCCACCCATGGACATCCACGCTCAACAGCTAGCCCCATTTTGAGTTGCCCTGGGAGCTGCACTGGGTACAAGCTACCTCCTGAACTGAGGAGCGGGAGGAGGGCTCTTGGCCCCTTTCCCAGCTCCTCTTTCCCCTGCACATCACAAGGCAGCCCCAGCAGCCGATAAGTGCTGCCCGTCCTGCTCTCATCAGCAAGTCTGGTCCTTGCTGAGCCTGTGTACTTTCAGGATGTCAGTTTTGTTCTGTTTATATGCTAGCAAAATTACCGCATCGCTTTGCAAGCAAGTAAAGCTGCTGAATAATCGGTCTGTCCAGCCACACTAGCAGAGACTTCAAGTCTAAGAGATTTCAAACAGGACATTGTTCCCCAGTGCAGGAGCTATTAACTTCTATAAACTGGTAGGTGCTTTTCTCCTCCAAAAGTCTTATCACTTTGAAAAAAAAATCAGCAAGAACCTGTGTGATGTTTTCAAACCTCCTCTTTGTCAAAAGTAACTATTAATCTTTCCCAGCCCTCATTAATGGCAAGTTGTTATCAGCCGATGGGCACCAGTCTTAGCCCCACTCCACCCCAGCCATAGCTCTATGTTCATTCCAGCCATTTTCCCTCGTGCTTTAAAACAAATAATAGTCCATGGGCTGTGAGAATACCGTTATTTTGAGCAACTTTCCTGATGAATGTTTAAAATCTTCCTGTTGACTAATGAGTGGAACTGGATTCCCCCCCTTTCTTTCCAGTTGAGTAGTAATGATTTAAGCAGATCAACTGGTTAACCAGATGTCATTAACACAGATCACGTCCTTTATACAAAATAGCATTGATTACAGCGATCAGCTAATAACAGAATTCATCCAAAGGCAATGAGAAAACATTTTCGTCAATGTCAATGGGCTCAAAATGAAGTTCGAAGTGAATCCTACTAATGGAGTAAATGCTGAGTGTGATCATTAAACTAAGCCATGCTTTCCTTCATTTGCAACAGAATCTGTTCAACATCCCTGCAAATATTAGTGCTCCTCTTCCTCCCCATCCTTCAAAGCACCCACCACACAGCCCCGTATGTTAAGCACTGCCACCTCTGATTGCATGACACAGGACAGGACAGGTTGTCCTGACAAACCTTCCCCAGAGCTCACAGCGGGGAGGTAGGAACCCTGTGCGTTCAAGTCCTAGCGCCTCATGGGGGTCTGCGGGTGGCTGCAGAGGCAGCAGCAAATGTGCACCGGTCTCTGGGTCCCTGATAGCAGCAAGGTGTGCAGCTCATCGGTCTGTGAAGAAATAAGAGCTTGGCATAAAACATTTGCTTCTGTTGTGACTTTAGGCTGCTTTCAGTTTGGGTTGAATCTATGTGCTTGGTTTAGGATGAACATTGTAAGGTACATGCTAAAGTGCACAGGGGTGTACTGGCATTTTAAGATTAAAATACATAAAAATGAGGCCACTGGCTTGTGCATAAATAACATCTCTTGTTTCTCTCTTCCAGTAACTGTGACTGTGGGAGGACAGCAACACTTGCTGGGACTTTATGACACTGCAGGGCAGGTAAATTACTGCAAGACATTTATAAGTTTCCTTTTTCATGGTTTATTTGTTACTACCATATAATGGGGCTTGTAGTNGGGGGTGGAGTTTACAAATATTAACAATCAGTTGTGACTTGTAGTGGCTGAACTGCTGAGCTTCTCCTTTTTGTTTTCTACATAGCTATTTCATTCTCGTTCAGCAATAAAACACACACAAATACACTCATCCCTAAGACTGCATTTTGTCTACGCAAAAAACTAAAGCTTGATGAGGCTGTTCAGCCTCCCATATATCCACCTCCTACTGCAAATATGACCTTTCATGTAAAGTCAGTGTTTTCTTACATTTACCACATGGTGGCATTGAAGATACAGAGAAGAATTCCCATTTCCAAGATCAGAAAACTGATATAATACAGCACCAACCTATCAGTCACCAGCTATTGACTTTTTAAATGATAACCCAGCCAGAATGGCACCCATCCATGCATCCATCTCCCAGGACAAGGGTGTCCATTACAGGAGAGTCTGTACCCCATGCTTACTTACATATTTAATGCTTTTACTTTTTCCACTGTCCACAGTCTGATACAGTGTGCTTGCACTAAAAGTTTGCTGAAGAGCTCTTGTCTGTGGGCTGATTTCACCCCCTGGAGAGGAGGAGAGGGTATTTCTCACTGCCTTGCTCTGCCAGTAGAAGGGTAGAAAAGGGTACAGGGAGCAACACATTTTCATGGTGAAATTTCCCTCTCCTACCTCCAAATGCCAGCAACTGGCAGAATAAAGGACCACCATCCACACAGAAACTTTGCAGAAAATCACCTGCCGAGAGGAGAGGGAGCAGGTCCCATGTCCCTCCCAGCCTGGGAGGGCTGGAACACACATCCACCAGCTCCTCCAGTCAGAGCTGGCACTGGAGGCAGCAGGAGACGAGAGCAGATTTGGGAGCCTGCCTCACTCTCCGGGACCCAGCAGCTTTGGATGCTGGGCTTTGCTTTCAGGAGCATTTCTTGGCTGCGCTTTTTTTGGCCATGACTGACTGCTATGAAATGCATGAACAATGCAGAAGGAGACCCTCCTGTCTGCAGAAGGCCACTTATTACAGAAAATACTTTGCAGCAGCATATAAAGAGGTGAAAAAAACGCATCAGGACAGACTGCCACTTCCAGAAAAACCTGCACTCAGCGGCACTGGGGCTTTTATGCTTTGGGTTTTGCTTTTTTAAATGTTATTCCTATCACATGTCTGTAGCAAGCAATGGTCACTTCATAGCTAGCTTGGTGTCACTTACAGTCCACCCGCCCTTTCTATTTACATGGTGCAAACAGATGATCCAAAAGCCAGTCCCAAAATATGACCCAAGTCCTTGTCCCGCGTTCAATGCATCTTCAATTTTCTATTCTGTGCTTGCAAACACAGAGCTCGGAGCACGTCTGTCACAATCCCGCAGCACTGCAAGCCTTTGCAAACAAGACTGGAGTTCTCATTCTGAGAACTTTTCGAGACTGGAGAATCTCATTTTCGTGATTCAGTTCTCAGTCAGATTTCACCCAGTGCCTTAATATTTCTACTTGTTTTGTAGGGCTGATAGTTCACTTGCCACCCATTTCCTCAGCAACACATCCTCTTATTTGCCCTCCTGAGCCAGAAGAAACATCAAGCCATCTCTTTGACAAACTTCACCCCTCCATCCATCCCTCCACAATCATTTTGCCATCTCCTGCTTCAAACTAGCCAGAGCACCACCTGCCTCCAAGCACCATGGAGGCTGGAAGGATGATGCATCCCACATGCTCAAGCCGTAACAACAGATCATCTGGGTAGTTTCCTCCCTCCTTCTCCTTGTGCTGTGTGGCTTTCCAAAGGCATTGGTGTGAAGTCATAGCCAAAAATAGCACTTGACATTACGGTGCTATAAAACATATGTTAATGAAAAAACAATTGGAAAATGTACTCCTGCAGCAGGACCCTCTGTCAGCTTGAAGGGAGAGCTGGCAGAGACCCCAGATCTGGGGTATCTGGTTTTCTGCATCCCTGGCACAGACAGTCCTAGGAGGAAAAAACCAGTGGTCTTTTTTCCCCAGGTTGGACTCAGGTGCGGAGTGCTTTAGCAGGCTGACACTGCAGAGAGAGTATGTGAGATCAGCACAGTAGCAACATAAAAAAAGCAAGTTTTGCTGTACTTTCTGGTCCCAAGCACTTCAAGGCTGCTGGTGATGAGAGCCAGGAGGGAGCAACACCAGTTGATGCCTCTTGGCCCCGGCAAGGGGCCTTAATTATGTAATTACATAATTATGTGCCATTACATAGGCACATAATTCAGCAAGGCCAGGTCTGGCGCTGGCATTTCCATGCTAAACCAGTGGCCAGGCAGTGTAACTGGGAAGCATTTCACTGCCTAAATAACAGACAGCAAAATGCAAGCATGAGCCAGGGAAACAAATTAATGATTGCCTACAGCCCAACCCCATGGGGACCCACGTCCCTTCCCAAACACCACCGTCACTAGCTGCAGCACCTCTGGATATGCCCCATGCCCATGCAAATATCCAGTCCCTTTTTTACTCTATTTATTTGCTTGACTTCAACAACCCGCTGTCTCTGAATGAGAAATGATCCCAATGTGCCGTATCTCATAACAGTCCATTGCAAGGTCTTATAGCCTCCTCCTAGAGAGCAGGTATGAACAGAGACAGGGTCCTTGTCTGATGTGGTCTGGAGGCTCCTGTCAGCCCGCAAAGACTGGGAAATACGGGAGCTCTTATCAACTCTTACCCACGACATTTGTGCTTGTGCTTTAACACGTCCATGCAAACTCCCTCTGCTATGGGATGCATGTTTGTCCCTCCTTATGGTTTATATAATGCTCTGTGCTGCTAGCACGAATCAGGAACACTCCTCCTGAAAAAGGATTTTCTAGGGGCTCTGAAGGAACAAGCAAAATAAAATGAAATGCACACGGCTGTAGCTGTCACCGCCAGGCAGAGCGCTTGTGGCTTTTAGTTTGTAATTTTAATGGTACAGTAAGTTCCAGCCCCTCTAAATATGCACAACTGAAATATTGAAACTGGTTATATTTAGCCAATTTCTTTTCAAAATTCCTAAATCACGATTCCTTGAGGGCTTGCTGCCACCGCGTGGGTGTTTTAGGAGGCTGATTTGCAGCAATTAAAGTGAAAACACAGGAGCTGCCTTTGCCAAGCACCTAGTATCAGCCCATGTTGACTGTGGCATAATCTTGGAGAAGTGATCTGGTTTGACGTTCTGGGTTAAAATAATGTCCCACAATCAGGCAGGCATCAGGCCAGGCCTCCCTCACCCACAGCATCCACATAAAATTGTCTCAATAATGCAATTGCTCCTTTGCTCCCATCGCATTCGCATCCACTTTGCCTCTAGTAACTTCTCTGTGGGAGCTAGGTATCATCTCCAGAGTCTCATATAAATCTCCTCCCAATCACTTTGCTTCTTCATGACCTCTATCGCTGATGTTCCCACAAATGTCTCTGAGTTTTCTTTCCTGACATTCCTTGAACGTGGAGAATCTGCTCTTTCTTTGGCTGATATGTCCAAACACCTCCTCTTGTCATGTAAATCCTTCTTCAGATCAATACTTTCTATGATACTGGAAAGACATAGGTCAGTTGACAAATCCTCTGGCTTTATGCCAAATACTGTGGCTGTGGGGCTGGAGGTGGTAACTGGGAATTTACTCTTCCTATTGAAGTGGGTTTGGGGCAATGAACATTCAGTTAGACAAAACAAAACCATTTTGTTTGTGGTTGAGGATATTTCTTTAAACTTCTTTTTAATGAGATGGAGCTAAATTTGGCCTTATACTTCCTTTCAGAATAAATCATTAAGGTTTTTTTTTGTTTAGAAAAGGTTGGAGCAAACTGTTTTTACGTAATCTGTTAGTATTTTTTGGAAACTAGTGTCAATTCAGAAGTAGTCTGGGTCATCTTATCACTGCATATTCAGTGAAGAAAAGAGTTCATAAAGGAGATTTACCAGTCTCAATTCATTATTAAGCCCTCTCATTTGTTGACCCATGTACTGGGTTTGCATGGCAAAGTTTTGGTAGCAGGGGGGCTACAGGGGTGGCTTCTGTGAGAAGCTGCTAGAAGCTTCCCCCATGTCCAATAGAACCAATGCCAGCCAGCTCCAAGACGGACCCACCACTGGCCAAGGCCAAGCACATCAGTGATGGTGGTAGCGCCTCTGGGATAATGTATTTAAGAAGGGGAATGAAAAAAAAACCTGCACAATTGCAGCTGGAGAGAGGAGTGAGGATATGTGAGAGGAACAACCCTGCAGACACCAAGGTCAGTGAAGAAGGAGAGGTGGAGGTGCTCCAGACGCTGGAGCAGAGATTCCCCTGCAGCCTATGGTGAAGACCATGGTGAGGCAGGCTGTCCCCCTGCAGCCCATGGAGGTTAACAGTGGAGCAGATATCCACCTGCAGCCTGTGGAGGACTCCACACCAGAGCAGGTAGATGCCTGAAGGAGGCTGTGACCCCATGGGAAGCCCACAGTGGACCAGGCTCCTGGCAGGACCTGTGGACCCGTGGGGGACCCACACTGGAGCAGTCTGTCTCTGAAGGACTGCACCCTGTGGGAGGGACCCACACTGGAGTCATTAATGAAGAACTGTAGCCCCTGGGAAGGACCCACGTTGGAGCAGTTTGTGGAGGACTGTCTCCCATGGGAGGGACCCGATGCTGGAGCAGGGGAAGAGTGTGAGGAGTCCTCCCACAAGGAGGAAGGAGTGGCAGAGACAATGTGTAATGAACTGATCTCAACCCCCATTCCCCATCCCCCTGCACCGCTGCGGGGGAGGAAGTAGAGAAATTGGGAGTGAAGTTGAGCCTGAGAAGAAGGGAGTGGTGGGGGGAAGGTGTTTTAAGATTTATTTTTTATTTTCTCATTACCTTACTCTGATTTGATTGTTAGTAATTAAGCTAATTTCCCCAAGTCCAGTCTGTGTTGCCTGTGACAGGAATTGGTGAATGATCTCTTCCTGTCCTTATCTTGACCCATGAAGGGTTTTTCTTCCATCTCATTTTCTCCCTGCTCCGTCCTGCTGAGGACAGGAGTGATAGAGCAGTTTTGGTGGCACCTGGCGTCCAGCCAAGGTCAACCCACCACAACCCAACCAAAGCAAGACAGAAGCAAGACTGAATTAAGACACCATCTAATCTGGGCGCGCAGTGATATAGTCCTGCATCAGTTTCTCCTGCTGGACAGACAATAGTTGCACTGCTCCTGCCCCTAATGTGGGTTTTCCCTACCTCAAATAAATGCTCTCAAGTCTGAGCAACAGCACCTGGATATCTTCTTTTTTTTCCCCCTTTTCATTAAGTTAGTAACTATTCTAGTATCTGCAAAGCAGAACTGCACTACTTCAAGTTTCAGACAATTACAACCCAAAAGACCATACTGCAGAGGTTTGAGGCTTGCCCAGAATGCGGAAACTGTAAACTAAAGACCTAGGTCTCAGTCAGGCTTGACAGCAACATATTTTATCATTTCCCACACTTCAACATTGTGTTCCTTTCCCAAAAGAAAGTCTTCAGAACAGGTGTATCCCCTCTAAAAGCATGTTTCGTTGTACTGAAATTTTCCAACATGTTTCAATGAAAAATACCAACCAGACACAGCTACATATGCTCTCACTATCAGAAAGAGCTAGTCTATCCCTTTCATACAGCTTGCAAAACCTTTGTTTGCTCTCAACATCTCAAGCCTGGGAACAGACCAAAATTCTTCCTTGAAATTCAGCTATCAAAGCCAGCTCATGACATGACACAGCTGCACTTGGAGCTGTTTGAAAATTCATCCTCTTCATAACTAGCACAAAGAGAAGACATCTCTCCTTCCCCAGTCCAGGGCCTGTGGAAATACTAAATCACCTCCAGCGATTTACCCAGCCACTGCAGGCTGGATTTGATCTGCTTTGTGCTTTCCAGACGAGTGTCTTCTGCTGACTGACACATTGCTTATCATACATGACTGCGATGGCACCAAATAGCCCAGAGACCCATATTTGTTGTATAGGGTCATGCCTATAATGCCTACTAGGGAATAGAAAGTCCATAATATTAACAGAAAAGCCCCTAGAGGTGTGTGTCATCAGCACATATTAGCTAGCAATGACAGCCAAATAATACTTCCCAGGATGGTATCACATTGCTGGAGAGCTGAGGCCAGTACATGCAGCCTCAAGATCAATTTTTATTATACCATCAGTGATGGCCGCTGTTTAGCATTACCCTCTACACCAGCATCACCGCAGATAATACACACACAAACAAAATGTGTTGCTCTTTTGGGTAAAGATGCTGACAAAACAGCAGCCCTGGCCCACGAGACATGACTCTACTCAGCAGCTCCTTGGAGGTTATGAGAGTGCATGAGCATGGAGGGAGAGTGTTGAGCAGTTCATCAAGAATCAACATGATGCTCCCATCTGCAGTTATCTCCCACCCCATAAAACACTTGCTGTTTTCCCCCTGGCAGGAGGACTACAACCAGCTGAGACCCCTGTCCTACCCCAACACAGATGTGTTCTTGATCTGCTTCTCAGTGGTGAACCCCGCCTCGTACCACAACGTCCAGGAAGAATGGGTGCCCGAGCTGAAAGTCTGCATGCCCAACGTACCTTACGTCCTCATAGGAACACAGGTAACCCTCCTCCGGGGCAACACCGGCCATTGTGGGTGTCTTCAGAGTGAGGGGGCTCCTACTCCACCCCAGGGGTAGCCGGAGGCCAAGCTCTCTGAAAAGGTTTCCTAGTTAACTTATGTGAAATGCAGCCACACTTCCCCATTGGAGAAAAACTCAGGGACTGGGAATGGAAACCAACATGCAGATGTCCCGTCATGCTAGTCACGACTGGCAAAACTCATCCCATTTTTTATTCAAATGAATATTAATGTGGTATCAAGACATAAATTCCTATAGGGAGAAAAGATTTCTGACAGTCCTTTAGTGAGAGGAAAAAAACCATCAAAGTCTGTGGTTAGAAGCAGAAGCTAAACTTCAAACTAAATTTTAAGAATGGGAATAATTAACCAAATGACTTAGAGACACGGAAAGGATAGCCTACCTTCACGCTTTTCCATCAACTCTGAAATTCGTGACTCACTGTCCTGCTTGTATTATAGTGGATGTTAGACTAAATGATCAAACCACTTTATTTTGGCCTTAAAATCTATGAATCTATCAATGAAATAAAAATGCCTTAAATATGGGTTTGTTTCCAAGACACAGAGTGGCTAGAGACTGTGAGAAGTAGGGATATGACTGTCTGGAAAATGTCCGAGCACTGGACAGTAACCTACGCCAAGTTAGAGAAACAGATCAAATTCTGGTCAAAACCAAAATCTTCATGCCATAGGAATGTCCAATCATTCAAACACTGGCTTTGTTTTCCACACTGAAATAATCTAAACCACCCATTTTAAAATAAAAGTATTACCCTTTGGATAGCACACTCTGAAAATGGATGGGTTTGAAATTCCAGAATGCTTCACTTTGATGTTTTCCATGGAAATAAAGGATTTTGTTTCAAGTCAGTCAGACTGAGCTGCATCTGTCTGGCCTGTCAGGGTGTTTTTTGCAGGGTCGCAGCAGCCTCCCCTTCCAATATGGCTCAGGCATCCACCGACATTTTCCAAGATGCATTGTGAGAGCCATTGAGCACCACATCTTTACCACAGCTATCTGAGCTGTGGCCCAATAACCTGCCAATGAGAACTAATCCATGTTAAACAGAAAAAAAAAGAAAAAAAAAGAAAAAAGGAAAATACATGTGCAATTCATTTCTGAAGTATCGTCTGAGGTGAGGAGGACAGATGCCCTTATGCAAGGACATAACTGTGGGTTTGTAAAGCTATGATTATCTGTCTCAAGAATTACAGCAAGGCAGTACTGAGCAGAGGGTTTGTGCATTTTCTACTAGATTGATCTCCGGGATGATCCCAAAACTTTGGCTCGGCTGCTTTACATGAAGGAGAAACCACTCACCTACGAGCATGGAGTGAAGCTAGCAAAGGAGGTAATAGCATTTTCTGAGGTCCCATGAAATCAATTGATCACAGCTTTCATTGGGTTTGTTTCATTCAAGGTGAACTCCTCCGAGGCATGTTGGTTGGTTCCAGCCAGAGATTAAAGGCTCTGTTCAAACAGGCTGGACCCAGACACAGATTGCGACTCCCGAGCCTGCTGTTCTGCTGCGATACCCAATGGAGCTCTAAGCAAAGCAGCAAGGTACACAGGGCAGCAGGTGGCAAATGGGCAGCAAAACAGATTTTACTGCCTCATTACCTAAGTCGAGTGTTTCTTGTTCAGGCTTCTGCCAGGAGGTGTGTGTGGCAAACCCCTCCCTGCAGGTGCCTCCTGCCAGACTCATCCCTATCCGTTACAAAAACACAGACAACTTGATCCTCACTTACCCATTGTACTTCAAGCAGCAGAGAAAGAGCTCCCAAGGTTTCTGTGCTATTGCACCTTTCTCCTGGGAAGGCAGGGGGATAAAAACCCTCCCAAGCCCTGAAATGCAGGCATCTAGACCCCAGTCTTTTCCACCTTACGTGCTGCAGATGCTATTACAGGCCCCAATCCTCAAAGGCCGGTGAGAGCATCCATTAGCAGAATAAGCTGAATAAGCAACAAGGTTGCTGAGTAAGCTGAGGCTGCTTTCCCAGGCCACTGTGTGTGTTTGTGTCATACCAGCAGCCTGAGGAGACTCCCATCTCAGGATGATGCTTCCCAGTTCCCGGAAACCAGCCAGAAGCCCTCCCCCAGGTAGCAGTTCCCTGGCATTGCAGGAGGCAGAACACAGGGGTGACAGGTCAGAGGAAAAGAGCCAAGTATATGAAGGGGCTCAGCTGACGACCCAGCATTTCCTTGAAACCCCTCAGTGGCACAGAGGTCAAGCTGCTCATCCAGCTCAGCCTCCCTCTCTCTCTGGAGGGTCCTGCAGGGAATTCCTGCTCCCCGTTAACCCATTGCGGTGAGGTACTGGTGTGGCTCGTCCCTGCTCCCTTGCTCAGGATGACCACCTGAGCTTGTCCCTTAATCCCATAGGCAGCCAGACACAAAACAGAGCAATGACCTGACCCCCTTTCTAAAGGTCTGGGCTTCCCTCTGTGGCTGGACAATATGTGCATAGAAGGATGCTGGAACAGGGTTGCTCCGTATCTCCCAACAGTGGGTACTCACATTTTCCCTCTTCTCTTTTAGATCGGAGCACAGTGCTACCTGGAGTGCTCAGCCCTCACGCAGAAAGGCCTTAAGACTGTCTTCGATGAGGCAATCCTGACCATTTTCCACCCCAAGAAGAAGAAGAAGCGTTGTGCAAAGTGCCACAGCTGCTGCACCCTTGTGTGAAGTCACTTGGAAAGAAATACAAGATGAGTTCAATGAAACCAAGCAGGTTAGAAAGGCAGTGAAGGTCACATGCAACTGAAATGGGGAACATGACCAGAAAGGGGTCCTTCTTACCCAAATATAGGAGCCCTCCATTCTGTGAAACCTCCAAGCTGTATCATGCTAGGCCAACTCATGTCTATGTGCTTTCCTAATCCTCCAGAGTTGTATGCAGCCTGTTCCCACTACTGCAGACTGCACTGAGCCAACAGAAACCAGGATGCCTGCTCCTGCTTGACTCTTCACCTTAGGAATAAGGTGAAGTGTAAAAAACCAAAGAACTAAAGGTGGTAAAAGAAACAAGAGAAACTCCATTTGTGGCCTTAAGCAAGAATTGATCAAAATTAGGAGGTTGCAGTACTTAGGAATTGAATCTGAATTGACTGAAAGCACATGGAGATCTGTAGAAATCTAATATGTAAAATATACACTATAGGTAGGATGTACTTTCAAATTACGTTTCTTTTATAGACTCGCTAGTTCAGGATATATTTTACTTTGTTCAAACTACATGGAAGCAAAGGTGGAGTGATTTCAGTTTGTTTTCACTTAATGGTGAAACTTCACAGCGTCAGTATGTTGCTGCACCCAAGCTATCAAAATGGATCAACATTTACCTCCAGACTTAAGGAATGTTCTTACAACAAAAAAATGCAAATAACTGTATTTTAACAAGGGAATGTTCAGGCTGAGCCATGTTTCCATAAGCTGGGAAAGAAAGAACAGAGTTGTAGCATTAATGTACTGAAACAAAGAAAATCTGCCACCAAAGAATATTGCCCTAGACATGAAACAGCAGCATGGAACAATCTCTCTTCCAGACTGAGAACATGAATGAGACAGATTGCCATGGCAACTGAAAATTTACCTTATAGATCAGCTGGATATCTACATCTCACCCAGCAGATCAAAATAGCAAAAGCCAAAAAGCCAAAGGTCACACTGACTTCAAGTGCTTTAAGGTGATCCAATTGCCTTAAGATTTTTTTTTATGGAGTATCTCATGTAAAAAAACTCATCAAGTGGAGTTGTAAACCTGTTGATTTATTGTAATCTCCCTCCTCCCATTCATTACTTCTTTCTTTGCTCCCGTTTTTCCATCTTCATTACTGTGGGTGCTGTTTAATTTGGAGCATGGCTGCAGTCCTCGGGAGTGAACTTTCACATGAGTTGCAGATGATGGGCTGCAGCCGATAGCACAGAGGTGGGAAGTCCAGACCTTACGGGAAGGGAAGCTGCCTGTTCACTCTCTTTGCTGTTGAAGAAAGCATGCCTTTTCACTAAAGCCTCTCCAGGGAGCCTGTACTTTTGCACATCACAGCAATACAGATGCTCAGAGCTGAACTCAAAGGGCATCTTGTTACTTGCATCTGCCTTCGGGTACCCTGGCAATGCGATGAGACTGTCTTGTTATGGATTTCATTCCCCAAGCAGAAAATCACAGTGCCAGTAAATATAGATTTCAAGACCTCTGATGTAACTTCTTACAAAAGCAGTGTCTGTAGTCAGCATTTCCAGAAGTGCTAGGAATAAGCAAGTAACAGCAGTGCACCCTCCCAGCCCAGGGACACGTGCCCTGCGCCCCCCACACCCCACGCCAGGGGACTGCCAGCCCACTCCTCTCCAGAAGCACGGTAGCATGGCTGAATACACACATGCAACCAGAAAACCCCTCGTGATTAGTGCTGAATTATAAACGCAGTGTTACTCAGAGCAATTAGCAACTTCAGCAGGACGACAGGAACGGTGCCATTGGTGCAGAGAAGGGAACGAGCATGATGCAGTGCCCAGTCCTGCAGTCACTGAGGCTTATGGATCCCAGTTCCTCCTTTAGCACAAATTCTGTTTGCCATGGACACTTACAGAAACCAGATCTGACACCCCAACACATGTCAAGGTAGAAATCAACATCTCACTCTGACAAACATGATCAAGTTCAAGACAAATGCCTTGTTCCTATTACCCAGCAGGCTTTCACTTACCATCTCTTTCCAACTACACACAAGCATGGATGAAAACAGAGTTGTGCTAAATCAAAGACAGACAAAAGAAGGATACTGCTGCCATTCTTCACCCATATTTTATATTTGGTTTTATTATGTCCCAGCCATTTGCTTCAAATGGACTGGCTGATAAATCACAGCTCAGAGCGAGGGCAGTGCTGAAGCCTGGTGAAGGAGTACATGTCATGCAGCAGAGGCTGTGTTGCCAACCCCACGCGAAGCAGTGAGTATTCACACAGCTGGGACACTGGCAATCAGCTGAACTATAAAGTGTAAAGAGATATTAGGGGACTATGAGGAAAACTAGGAGTGGATTAAATGAATAAATATTTAGGCAATGTTTGTTGGCCTACAATGTGACTAGAAGTCCGCTGAAACAACAACAACAAAAAAACCTTTCAACAGATTTCAGCAAAAATTAGATCTTCACTGTGCTGCCATTTACTTCAGTGGAAATAAAATAGGATGATTATTTTATTTTAGCTCATGTAGGTTGCTGTAGAGCGCTAGCCTATATACAAGTCTGTGGTTAAAGTAAGTGAAGTCTGTTTTAGCTGAAGCGCAATGCAATCACTCAGGTTGGAGCTGCCAGATATTCTTAGAGCTTCACAAAATACAGAGGAAATAGAAATCCAGACTGACAGCTGAGCTTATCATAAAATAATGAGCACACTGGAAAAGTGCAATATAACATTCCTGGCATGTATCAGAGAAAGCCACAAATAATCAGATGGTATATTTGTGTGCCACCAAGTATCCAGGGTATCTATTAGTACTAATGGGATGGCATAGGATAGGCATATAAAATCAAAAATCAAATAGGAAGTTGTAGCATTAACGTAACTGCGGTGGTTTGAGGAAATTTAACTAAAAAACACAGGGTGATGTAGAAGCTAAAATGCTGCTGTCCTAATGTTTTAAACTGCAGCACCCTGCACAAATCATTGCACAGCAGCGAAAGCAGATAGAAAAGTATTAATATACATACCAAAAAAATGTTAAGACTAACCAGGGTTTTATTTGCACTTACAAAACCAAGCACATCAAGTTTGTGAGGCTGTAAAATTTCAAGTTTTTCAAGCTGATTGTGACCAAAATTTGACACCTGGGAGCTGCAAGGGGGGGAGGGAGGTCACAATCCACTGAGAAATGGCCTCTGCCCTCCATTTGTTTTTAATTTCTCCTCCAACAAAAATAAATGTTTTAAAAATAGCCATGGTTAATGCAGGTCCCATAATCATTATTCCTGTGGTAGGTTATGTACACACGCTTATCCATGCAATATGGCACTTAATCAAGGATCTGCCCTATTACACTATTATTTTGGGGAGGCACTAATAGCACAGGCCAATAGGCTTTAGAAAGTGATTGTAGGCAGATGTGAGGAGACTCATTGACTATCTGGCAAGTCATACCTAATACCTTTTCTAAAAGCCAACAGATGGTGTGTGAACAGGCAGCAAATCTTATTTTCAGAAATATCAAAACACCAGACACAGTGCAAGCACAGGCATAAGGGGCAACAGATATAAACTTCAAGTTATTTCCAAGCACCATTAGTAACAAGAAAAGAAAATCAATAAAGGATTGCCAAGTGAGAGGAGATGGGTTTTCTCACCCAAGATGAGCTAGAAATCAGACCCCAATTTCACCTTCAAAGGAACACGGTTAGGAGAGTCGTAAAGGCTATAAACCATCCCAGGAACCTATTTGAAAATGTCCTTTTAATGCAACTGATGTCAAAACTTTTCCTGACAGAGCTGCCTTTACTAATAGTGTGCTATCATTTCAAAAGCACTCACAACTTACAAGAAATCTGCTAGATCCTGTAAAACCCATCTCCTTTGGCCTCTTCTGAAACCTTAATGTTCTACCAGGAGTTGTTAACCTGAAGTTGTAGTTTCAAACAGAGTTCACAAAAGGTTTTCACACAAAGTCCTCCAAGGAGATATCAGAGATATTAGGTATTAGAGAGATATCTCAAGACAAGAAAGAGTTGTTATCACATGAAAACAACCTTCAGATGCCTCTGCCCTTCAGAGCGCTGCTAAAACACCAGGCCAGTGGAACCGGGGCAATCCTGTGCTATATCACCACTTCCAGCATGAACTGAAGGAGGTCCCACAAAGACTTCCACAGTTTGTTCTGTGCCTCCCAGACCTCAGAAAGTTGGGAGCAATGCGGAAACAAGGCTCCAACCCCACGAAGGTCCAGCCAGGAGCATTTGTTCAACAGGGTGTAAATCCCATGTGCTTGTATCCTCCAGGAGTGGTGGGGAGCAGTTCTCAAGATGAGCTCCCCCTGGTTGTCCTATGTGCCAAATGCTCACAGACCTTCTCTCTCTGCCCTGTAAATATCTACTGTTACAGTAGTATGTAGCTTATGAAAAGCAACCAACTACAAGCTCTTGCCTCACATTGCCTTGAATTAGGCATGATGTGAATCTTTCCCTTGACTTCCAGAGGCGCTGGTTCTGATGCAAATATTCTTCTTGCTGGTGGGAAATGCAGAATTCACTCTGAGTCCAGCATGACAATCAAAACAATCATGTCAGTAGCTGTCATTGATATTTCTCACCTTTTTTCTCTTCTCAAAGCACTGCTTCAGTTCAAAATAAACACATAATTAAATATAGTGCTGCATCTTAATATGCGATAAAGTTATTCCAAATACTTTTCTTAAGGGGAGGGATTTTAGCAGTCTTCCTCATACTGAAGAGTAACCTACTTCACAAGGAATTGTCTCCAACTTCCTCATGTCTCATTCAATCCAATGATACTGCTCATGTAAATGAGGGAGGCTGAATTTGGCCATTGGTGACCTGCCCTTGTAGTTTGCATGTAACAAAATCTCTTCCAGCTGCTCTAGTGTTGGTGGCCTGTGTCCCCCAGAAAGCAGTGATTTCCTATTCCTCATATACTGTACAAATCACCCGGTGTTCTGTCATGCTCAGCACCACAATCTCTCTGGTATCTGCTATCTTTAAGGTAGAGAAGAACCAAGAAATGAGTTGGGAAAGGAGACAAGCCCTGGACATGCTACTACATAAACCAAGTAGGACCCCCCCAGAAACAATCATTGCAACACAACTCTAGGCAAGTGGATAAAAACCCACCCCAAGGGTGGGAAAATCACTGTAGCAAACAGAGACCAACAGGGAACCAACATTTCACTACCGGTGAATGTCTGTTGACAAGGATGCATGGGCTTCACTTCCCATCAACAGCAAGCTGTCAAGATCCCATGCAAGATATTGTCCCAAGACTCCAGAGACCCAGTCTGAGAACCCTTGTACAAGAGCTTGGAAAAGGTTGCAGAAGTTCTTGCAAACAATTTCTATTGCTGCCTCCCCTCATCACACCCAGCCTCATACACAGCAAGTGATACAGTGGCCAATTCCATGAATGATATGTGTCTAGCAGATGTCTTTTCACCATGCAAGCTGCTATGTCCTTACAAAAATGTCCCTCGAATTCAGACATGAAAGATGCCCTTTTGCTTACATAGCTTGCTTACAGTCCATGACCTTCTCCGTAGATTTTTTTCCCAAGTGGCCCAGCAAATACCTCTTGATTCACCATACTGAAACTTCATCTGGATTAAAAATAAATTGCAATGGCATCAATCTGTCTCAAACCAGGTTGTTTAAAAGCACATTTGTCTTCTCCAGCGAAGTAATCAACATATGCTCATGTTGGCTCAGGGACCATTTGTTCAATATCAGGTAGAATGCAGGAATCTGGCTGCACATGCCTTTCCCCTATATTTTCCTTTCCCTGAAGTGGATTTGTAACGTGTTTTACCCTACATAAAAAAAAAAAAAACAACAA
>VZTV01086572.1:0-16319 GCA_013400875.1 Anhinga rufa | reverse complement strand
GATATTCAAAATGAAGGGAAAATATTGATGCTGCTTCAAACTATTTTTTTACCTGAAATATTGTCTGGTACCAGTGTGCTTGAAATTGGGCTCAGGTGTGAAATGTAAAATGAAGAAGGTGACATATACAGCATATAATATTCATAAAATACAGCAAGTTTAACAGATTTAATATTATTTGGAGTTAATATTTCACTTCTATCTATGTTTGTGGTCCTTTATTATGCATGTTTGAAGAGTCCAATATCCATCAAAGTAATTATAAATGCCTCAAGCACTCAGAAAATCTCTGCTGTTTCTCCCACAACCACTTCCAAAGTTATTCAAATTCTATAATACATTTTAAACAGAAAACATAAGGACTTTCTGAATATAGAAACTTCTTATCAAAATAGAATCAAAGAAATAACTGCTGGAGAAGGAATAAACCTTGGTGGCTTTTAACATCAAAAGAAACATGTTCAACTTCAGGCTGCCTCATACTGCCAGGGGTTCTGTGACAGTAGTTCAAAACAAACAAAAAGTGTCATTTCTGTACGTAATGTTGCTAATGAAGTGCTAAATTTATTTTAGTGTATAAAATTCTTTTGAAGAGAAATGTAGGTATTTAATAAAAAATATCTTCTGCCCATAGTCAGCTATGTTTATTTCAAAATATTAAATCTCTTTGATTTTTCCTGGTGCTAGAAAAATTGTAAAAACTTGTCAGATAATTTTAATGCCTGTACTTTATTTCTATAAGTAAAACATAGCTCAGCTTCAGGGTGGTGTGGGAGTTGGGGTTGGACTGTGGTTTGGGGAGGGTTTTGCACATTTCCAAATGGGGATGTATCTATCACTTATTTTCTATGTTGTAGTATGACCTTCATTTTAAATATGTTTTAACAGTTTTCCTGTTAAAACATAAAAAGATTTTTAAAAATATAATAATTGTGAAACTGTTTCTGGAGAGTTTGTCTTGTAGCTCCTTTGGTAATGTGCAAATCTGGGTTAGTTTAATAGCTCAATAGGAATAGCTTAACAGGAATTGTAGACAACTTATCGAGTGTATGGTACTCTGCAGATATAAATTGTCTAATTTTTCATGGCAGAAAAGGAATGCTTCATTGTAGGAACTAAGCCATTTTTTATAAATATCTTTGGACACAAGAGAGATTATGACCATTTTGCATGAAAGGAAAAACAACACAGTGAGTCAAAACACTTCCATTAAACAATGGCATCTTAGCCAAGCTTGAGTATCTGAGAAAGTACTTAAGTTTTGAACTTCACAGTTTATATTCTTGGGTTCTGAATATTAATCTCTCCTCTTAGGCACAAAAATTATACTGAAAAATGTACTTAGATCCTCATTTCAAAAGGGACTAGAATCAAATCTGTTTTTCTGGATTCTGCTAAGACTGCTTTCCAGAATGCAGCAGTACAGAAAATTTACTTGTCTGTAATAGAAATGTTTGGGTTATTTTCTTATTGACTGTATACTTTGTTTAGTTCTTTGCTTTTACTTGCTTGTACTCATTATGGAAAAATAAAATTATGGAATTATGCAAATCCATTTTTTAAAGCTTTCCAAGAAAGAATTGCTTCCAAGTTACTTCTACAGAGCACCAGCCAAGCGACTTGCCTTTGTAAGGAATTAGCTACCTCCAGCTGCTTCCTAACAAGTGACATGGAGGCTCTGGGGTTCAATATGTGGTTCACTGCTCTTCTCATTCTCCATAATAACACTGGGAGTTTTCTTTTCTCAGAAGAGCTTTTGTTACCATTGCTGCATCAATCATTCTCATATTTCCAATTGAGTTATTCAGGGTGCTTAGGGTTCTATTGTTAATCTTCATTAATGTATTTCCGACTTTCATAACCAGTTTAATTTGAATTCTGAATAAATCAGCACTGCTTACAGAGGACATTCTTATTTCTCTTTCTGCGTGCAACTGATTTAGACTCTGGGAAGTTCATCCACAGTTACTCAGAATTCCTTGAAATTCTGGTCTTGCCATTATAAAATATGCATAATTGAAAGGGAAAAATATCTTAAACTTGGAAACTCAATTTACCTGGATTTTACATCTCTCTGAAGAGCTGTGTGAGGTGCAATTGCTTAAACTCAGTGATTTCTACCTCCCTAGCTTGTATTACATAGTCAGCAGATCAATCTTACATAAGTAGTTACTTTAGTCATGTAATACATTGCTTGTACCAAAACAGGTTACATTTTTGGCATTTCACTCTGGCTGGAGAGCTGAAGCATGAACTCTGGGCTGCACAATGGGCTGTTGCCAGACAAGAAACTGATGGCCCTAGGCTGGCCTGAAATGGGGTCCTGGGCCATGGGAAGAGCTTGGGGGAGGCTCCAGGAGAGAATAGACATGACAAGGAAAGCCTCTGAATACCCTCAGGACCCTGACACTTTAGGGCAAATTCTGTTTGTTTTCTTTATTTTGCTTGTAATCATGACCCACAGTGGTCTGAGTACAGATGGCCTATGAAGCATTTAGGAATCTCTGGTTTTAACTCAGCAATAAAAATAGAATTATCTGTGTGCATGACTCCAACTGACTTCAGGTGGATGTCAGAAGTTGAAAACTGGTTCTTCCGTAACGCTTGGAAGCTGATATTTTCATGTCAAATTACTTATGGCTTTTCTTTCAGCTAAAGATAATTACTATGTAAGTTCCTTTATTAAGTTACGTTAGAAGATTATTTTTTCATTATTTTCCTGCTTTTTTCCCCTGCTGAATATGTGCTTTCTTTCTCTGTTTTTAAAGCTTATTACTAATACACTCTAAAGGAATGTGCTTTATCTGTTCACAATCAAGTAATAATTTTACCATTTACAGTGGTTAATAATAATTAGTTAACACATGCTGTTTAGTTACATTTCAGAAATCGGGTGTTTAGGTCAGCAACGTGTAAGTCAGTGATGCTGTAAGGAAGAGCTTATTTTTCATATTCATTCCACAATCTAACATTCCTCAAAGTGTCTGTTCAGGTTGGTTCCTTCTTATTTGCAATCACTTAATTTTTCATAGATAAAAACCTCAGCAGAATGAATAAATATATGATTTGACATCAACAGCATGGGGAAACATATTAAGGTAACATGAAGAATGAGTCATGATTTAGTCAACTGTGAAAATGTGTCCTTTTGCAGTTTCTTATGCTACAAGAATAGCAGTGATGTGATCACTCCCAAGACTTGACAGATGACAAAAAGGGTTGGATCTTGATGGCTGCTCTCACATTACCTAAATCCTGCCAACCACTCTCCTTTTTTGGCTTGGAACTTCCTGCTCAAATATCAGATGTTGAAATACTCCCCAGCAGCAGTGTTTCCAGTGTCATTGTCTTGTGATAAGCAAACATGGCCTTGTGAAAGATATAGGGATACATAGGGTAATATTAGTATCTTGTAGCAGATAAATGAAGAAGTTAAAATTTGTAAATTTTTCTTTCTTCAATGGCAATCTTGCTGGGCACAGAAAAGTTTAACTCTGAAAACCAGCTGAAGGAAGATGATCTGTACTACACGAGGGATCAATTTGGCCTTTAGAGGAATGATTTAAACCAAATACAGAGCACAGAGGAATCAGTATATACTATTACTGAAAGCGTGTACTAACAGAAGAAGACGGTGTAGGAAACCAGGGAGAATTGCTGGGAGAACTGCTTCAGGTGTTGGATGACTTCCCATGCTGAAAATGAACAGCAGCTGGGTAAACTCCAAACTTAAAAGGCATAAATTTGTCAAGCAGGTCCCTCTTCAGGAACCACCTAGCTTGAGTGCTGAATCGTTTCATGGTTGTGATAAGTTTCTAGGCTCAGTGTCAATACCAACAAGCTTGAGGATAACAATATTAATCAAAGTATAAGTGACCAGTAATGGTCAGGTTGCATTCCCCACCTTCCATTCAAACTGGTGAAAGTTGGAATCACATGTAAGTTTAAGCTCATATCTGTTCATGACCCTGAAAGCCAAGTAGAAAGCTGCTGGACTTTGATGCTGGACTACAGAAGCAGCCTGTCTGTATGTAGTATATGTCACACCTGCAGTTGCATATTCAAAGTCTAGGACTCCTCTCTTCATGTTGACACACAGCTTTTCTTTCTCTCAAACTCAGATGCAGACATTTCCTTGCTTTACAATTGTCTGGGAATGCTAATTAGCTTCAGAGTCAACGTGACAAGACTGAACTGATTTGTGGGGAAGACAGCACGAAGCACAGACAGGTGCTGCAATTCTCCTTCTCGTAATTATGGCTTCTACTCATGGTCTGTAGTTATCATCAAGACAGCCAATACCTTTTAAGTCTCAGGTGATAGAGGAATATATAATCACCATTTGTATCCAGCCATACCTCCAAAATGGACTTCAGCGGAGTCATCCATGACTGTCATTCCAATGATTCACAGCTGCTTTACTAGGATCCTCCCAAGTCAATTCAAAAAGTTTCAGCTCAAGAATAATACTGCTAACTGCTCATTAGTAGGGTATTTCAGTGGTACTCCAAGGTTTTTGCTACTCCTACAATTATTTAAAACCTCCAAAGTACATTAAAATTAGGAGGAGAACTGAGAATACAGCGACTTTCCCACTGATTGATCTGTCTTAGGCAAATCACAGAATCACAGAATGGTAGGGGTTGGAAGGGACCTCAAGAGATCATCTTGTCCAACCCTGCTGTGTGAGCAGGCACACCTAGAGCAGGGGGCACAGGACCGCGTCCAGGCGGGGTTTGAATGTCTCTCTTTCTGGTGTGTCGTGGTTTAGCCCCAGTCAGCAACTAAGCACCAGGCAGCTGCTCGCTCACTCCCCGACCCCTGTGGGATGGGGGAGAGAATCAGAAAAGCAAAAGCAAGAAAGCCTGTGGGTTGAGATAATAACTGTTTACTAATTAAAATAAAATAGTAATATTAATAATGGTAATGATAATAATGATTATGAAAATAATAATAATATTGATAATATAATAAGAAGGAAAATAATGAGAGAGAAAAATGAAGCCCAAAAGAGAAAAGAAGAAAAAAAAACAAATAAACCCACAAGTGATGCAACTGCTCACCACCCGCCGACCGACGCTGCCAGTTCCTGAGCCTCAATTTCTCCCTCCCCTGGCCAACTCCCTCCAGTTAATATACTGTGTGCGACATCATATGATATGGAATATCCCTTTGGCCAGTTTGAATCAGCTCCCTTGGCTGTGCCTCCTCCCCTCCCATCTTCTTTTGTACCCAGCAGAGCATGAGAGGCTGGAAAAGTCCTTGACTAGTTCAGCACTACCCAGCAACAACCAAAACATCAGTGTGTTATCAGTATTATTCTCATACTAAGTCCAAAACACAGCACTACACCAGCTACAGTGAAGAAAATTAACTCTATCCCAGCTAAAACCATGACACGGTGTATTAGATATCAGCTTCCACCAGGGGACTATTTCCAGAGCTAAAGTCCCAGCTAAAGAACAAAATGTATTCTCGGCTATAAGAACCCATTTCAGAAATGCTTCCTCTAGGAAAGATTTGGCATCACATGAAAGATGCACACATTCATTTGAAGAAACTTCAGTCTGAAGATATCTGAATATACTCAAGATCTTTATTGGTGCATCCTTTGCTTACCAACCCAGTCCACCATTTCCTCACTTTTTGTGAGGTTTCAAGCTCTCTTCACTAGGTTGGACATCCTGTTGGCAAAGATGTTTTTGCCCCACTGGGCCAGATAGATCCCATCTCTTCCTAGCAGTCCTTGATCCTCAGGTGAGCAGATGGGAGTCTCCTTCCTCCATGTCAGGGAACATCCCACTGCGATCACTTCACCTTGTTGTCGCTGCACAGTTCAGTTTCAGACAGCTCTGGCCTTCATTGGACATACTTTCCAGCTCTTCATCCTCCACTGGGGCACTGAATCTATTCTGTAGGTACAAATCTGCAGGTGGAGGAGAAGGAGATTTCCTGCTGTTACCAGAACTCACAAGCTTCCAGTCTGACATCCAAATAGAGTCTCCATTTCCCACCCCAGTAAGCACAGAGTCTGCCTGCCTCTCCTTCAGTACACGAAACCTGTCTGAAAGCTTCTTAGCCTAAGGAAGTTCAGACACATACCTTCTTAACTCCCTGCAGAAGTGTTAAAACATGTGACTATCTCAGAGAAGAGCTGAGCTCAAGACATCCTAACTATCCACATGCTCATGTTATGCTCATATTTACTTTTTCTTCTTACCCAAGATACTAATGAATTTTCAGATACAGTGAAATAGCTTCAGTACAGGGGTTGGAGAGGGGGTTACACATACTCCTGTGCTTGGTGTTGCCTATCAACTAATTGTTTTAAGTCAACTCACTGTTACTTGGAAGCCCACTCCAGCATGGCTCTCTATGCTCTGGTGAGGATCCAAGGCATGTAACACTGTGTTTCAGACTCTGCTCATGTTCACATACCTGCCACTGAGCTGTGGAAATGCTCTACTTTGCAACATCCAAGTACCTATCTGGTAATAACACTTTGGCCTTATCATCGGTGGGGGGAGTAAAGCTTATGTTGTCACATAGTCTGACAAGTTTAAATATTCATTTCATATCATCACTTAAATAATCATCACTTTATCAAAGATTCTGTTTGACTCTGCTAAGTTCAGTAATGAAATAGCAGGTGACAATCAAGGGGGAAGTAGCATATTCATAGAATGTGATTACGTCACAGTAAACACTGTCTGTGATTGAACACTCAAGTAATTGCAGTGTGTAGCAAAATTTGTACTGGCAATCTAGCCTGATTTTCTCAGCACCGCACCGGGGATTTGCTTGCTGCTTAAATAACATGAAAAGTAACCGACAAGTGATGTTGATGAGTATCAAAATCATAGAGTGATGAATGAAACAAATACATTATTTTGGGACATAAGAGAAAACAGATTAAAAACAAAAACCCAAACCTAACATTCCTTAATTTGGACTCAGAGTCAAAGCATCAGTAGAGGATCTACAAATTTTATCCAAGAGAAACCTTGTCATCTACCATTAACAAAATTGCTATTAATAAAAGTGATACCATAAACATCATGTTATTTTGGAGAACATGGCACTTTTTTTTAAAATCTTGCTCTGGACCTAAATGGGTCCCTATTTTGGGGTGTCTTTTTGGAAAGGTAAGCCTGAAATCATTTAATCACTTAAAGGTCATAAATAAAATGTATGACAAGATCTTCCACCTCAACTTCTAAGCCCTTTTTCCAGCCATGTAGCCATATAACCATATAGCCATATAGAGAGACAACAGAGTAGTTTGCATTGGAGGTGGCTCTTTTCAAATGGAATTCCCAACCTAAGTCTACAGAAGGAAACCAATGGTCTAATGGATCAGCACAGGTCCATATAACTTCATTAGTCATATGCACATGGAATAAGGGGGCTAATTTTTGTAGTCAGATTGGACAAATGAACAGTACAGAGGAGCATGTATTTGTCTCAGAAGAAAAAATGAATAAACGAAGTGGATTGGGCTAGTGTAGATTTTCTCTTCATACTTTCAGGAGAACTGCACAATTTACCTGGAAACTTGTCTTACTAATGCAACTTCTAATTACAGTTTGCAGAGTCACAATAATAGTCTTCCCATTCTTCTCTTACTTAAAACTACTTTATATCAAAACTTTTAATGTGTGGCTAGTCATTTTCTTGAATAAATTAAACTCCAGCTGTCATTTTCTGAGCTATTTTTGCTTCTCAAAAGAATCAGGTTTTTAACTGTTTAATGATGCATATTACCACTTTAAAATGTTTTGTACTTTTCCTGTTACATTGAGGAATAGTAATGCTCCACCGAAGCTGGGCATACCAGCCATTTTCAACGTGCAGAAGTGTGATTGTTCTGCTTTTGGGAAGAAATAGCTGAAACCCTGGGAATCATTCCCCAAAACACAAACAACAGTCTGTCACCTGCCCTAGGAAGGTAAAAAAGTTTTAGTTAACACTCTTTTGATGAGGCTATGTATGTTTGAGGAGATGGTTGGAGACATTATAGAAAAATTATCATCACAGTTGTTAAATACTGGGGAACTTTCTGTGCTGAGGACTGACAGTTAAAATAGGAGGTCCTGGATATCAAACAAAGATAACGAACTTTGATGTTGACATATGAGGAGACTGCATAGTTTTGAAAATAAGTAGGACTGCCTAAAGCAATAGCTAAATTAATCTTCTGTTTCTCCCAAAATGAAAGAGTCTCCAGTAAAAAAACAGGGTAAAAAGACACAAAATTGTTTTACTAGTTCAGTTTACCTCCCCTAAAAATAGGTACAAAGGTCAGGATCTGGTTGAAATCTTACCTTTATGAATTCATGTCTACCTAATTATCCTGAGGACTGATGCTGAAAAGGTTCTACTGAAAGAAATCTTAATATTTTCTACCAACAGAGATTTTGGATTCCACCAGCCTTTAAGATTAATTCTGCTCTGATTTGATTACCCAGAATTTCATGGGCCTAGTGACAAGCAACATGTATTTAATTCTTAGCATCTGTATAACATTCTTCAGTGAATTATTTATTTCTATAGACAAAATTGTGCTTTTCCATATTTTCATCAGGCAATATAAAGTTCCTGTTCTGCAAAGCACTATGTATACTGTCTTGAAACAATCTTAGTTAGTCTTTCTTGTTTGAAAATCAATGATACCCACTAAAGACAAGTCATTACAATATACATGATAATAATATCCCCAAAGGATAGTGGGTTGCTTTCTCTTCATTTTTTTTCACTGGTGATGCCTCCAATACAATGCAAATAACTCTCACACAAGTGTATCTTTAAAAAAGAAACAAAAATTTCTCTTTCTTTTTTTACTATATATAAAGGTTACATTCATGAAACTCCATTCTTTCCCAATACCCTTGCTAAATAAATCTTACACTAGACTTAGATTTTCAGTTCTAAAACAGAACACCCAAAGAGAAGGTAATATTCAATTCTATAAAAATATTAACAGATCTTTTCAAAAAGCAAGTGTTTTTTGTTACAGGAGAGTTTCTTTCCCAGGTATATTTCCTAATAACCAGTGTCTTATACCAATTATTTCACTTCAGAATTCAGAATGTAAATGGATTTTTTTTTATTGTCCCATTTACTTTGTGTGAAAGGTTTATAAATTCATACAGCTGCTGTGTAAATCAGAGGCTACAATCAGAGGCAGTGCAAATACAACTGGCACTGTTTGCATGGTGGAGTGTGATGTTACAGCGTAAAGGAATGGATTATTTCAAACTCTAACTTCTCTGCTCTCGTATTTGTAACAGCAAAAAAAATTAGCAAATTCATTATCTGATAAAGTTACACCTGAAAACCTCACCTTGTTTCTTCGTTATTGCTCCTTTCAGAAATAGCCAAGCTGACATGAAATTGTTATGAGCCTTTAGGAACTGAATTTTCCAAATTCAGTGATGTAACTTAAAAATTTTTAAGAACTTATTTAATACTAAACTAAACCAAACTAAAGGTTCATCTGGGCCTCTGTCCTGTCTCTGGCAGAGCCCTGTAGCAGATGTTTAGTAATTGTATAAGAACAGGTGAAGCAATACATATTAATTCCCTAATACTCTCCCAGCCTCCAGTAATTTGAAATTTATTGATACCTTAAGCAAGAGATGGTATCTTCATGCTTAATAATACTTTCCAGACTTTAGTTAGACAGTCTGGTGGCTTTGGGGTATAAGTAAAATTTAGCAACAACACCATCCGGAGTAGAATAATTAAACTACTTTAAAATATTCTATCACCTCATCCTTTACATTTTTCAGAGACTTCTGAAAGATTTTCATCTCTGTTATTAAAACCAAGAATCTGGAATAGGCTTATAAGAATTATTTAAATTATATATATATATTACAGATTTGTTTATATTTGTTTCATTCCTACTTTCAGTATCCATACAAAACTACTGATAAGCAGTTAGCGAGAACCTAGGGACAGTCTTAAACCGAAGTTTCTAATCCAATTCAGCTTCCGCCATGACTGAAAAACTTCAGAGAGCTTCATCATTTAAACTGACATGACTGGGAAAGGAATAAAAACCAAAACAAAATATATACTCTTACCTACCAGGGCAGATAAATATTTTCAAAAAGGGATCTGAAAGCTAGGCTTATATACGGGTGCACTGAGGAGCAACTGCTGTGTGTGCACACTACCTTTAAGAGCCAGGACACTCATCAGAACAAAGCAAGACTTTAGCATGAAGATCTGATTGTTTAAAATCTTTGAATTTACATCTAACATGTATGGTGTGTCTGTAACATACAGATTACATTTTATCTTCGAAGTGTGACTTTCATGCTAATCTGAGGCCTAGAAAGAGCAAATGCTTCATAAAGGTGGCAGCAACATGTAATTGTAACTGACTTCCATGATAACACACTCCATGTGAAGAATAATCTTTGTTTAGCCTAGAATGCAATTTTAAAAATACACACCATTTGATCCCAGGTTACAGAATGTGTGGAGCATCAAAAACACCTAGAAACTGACTGAATGGTCAGATGCTTATGATGTAGACCATTTCAGCTGAACTTCCACTCATTCATGCAGGATGCAAAGCATCTCATTCACAGGAGAAGATGAGCATTAGAGGTCCCTGGGACTTGTGATCATGCCTTGTTAAAGAATTTTGGAAATTTCCACCTGCACTCAATAGCAATTAACTAAATTCTTAACCTTCATCATGTTTATTCATACCTGGATTGGAAGGGTGATGACTGGAAGGTGTTCAAAGAAAGGCTCTAGAATGACATAATACAAAAATGGAAAAGAGTGACCTTACAGTGATTACTTATTTTCAATGTAAAGGCAAAAATCAAAGATATTTTGACAGTGACATTTTAGCCTGATATAAATCACAAGGAAATTATTAATGTGAACACATCCCCAGCAGCATTCACATTCTTACCGTTTTGTAATTTATCACTTCACATATCAGAAACTGAATATGGTCTTTTGCAGTCACAAGTTTACAATGGTGACCTGATAAACATCTCTGGGATGTCTGAACTGAAACAAAAGTTCCAGTTTGGCATATCTATTATCTTAAATTTTTTTCATAGTTTTTTTCTCCAAAGCTGCTTCTGAAAGTGTACAGACCCTCCTATTCAGGCAGAAGAACTGACTATGCTATTATACTTCGCCTCTAGTTACATATCGACCACATTGACTATGCAAATATGATAGCTGAAGTTGCTTCATTGTAATACTGTAAACTCACATACCATTCATGTTAATACAAAATTAAAAATGTTCTGATACCATAAGTGCACAGGCATGATCATTTAAGCTACGCTTTCCCCCTGCCTTGGCTTCCATTAACAATTCATTCTCCGCCACAAAGAAAAATGCACAATTTGAAAAAGGTGGAATTACAATAGAGTTTAAATCAGTAGTTAGATTACAATACCCTTATAAGAGAGGTGAGCTTTCAGCAGCCCATCTTCCTCATGGATCACATCCAAATAATGCTAGTGTTCTAAGCCCTGAAAATTGATAATATTCATCCACTAAAAGAAGTCATTTCCTGGAATGAATCTCTCTGTTGTGTTTAAGCCTCTTGCCTAGTTAAATGCTTGATAATGCTTTTAAAAATTGATCCTTTAGGATAGCTTCTGATCACAAAAAGAACATTAGTTCATTTTTATCTCTTCTTGGTTATGTAGGGCAATTAACACAAAGTCTTGGCAGACAGTTCTCCCTTTCACAGTGATTGTTAAAAAGGTGTCATGGGAATATAACCAAGCTTTTACAACACATTCATGATGCAAAAAGCCATTTCACCACATACAGCAGCAAGAAAGCATTTATCACCAAAGCTGTCTGGAAAATGTTCAGCAACCATCTGCCAATTAAAGAATAATCTGCTGTTCATCTGCAGCAGAGAACACCTATTTAGCTGGCAAGCAGGCATACAGCAGAGGCAGCTAACAGGGACTTTGTGAGTTAGCAGAGCAGTTAGCTCAGCTTGGGATGTGAAAGAGACACAGAAACTCTGCTCCATGCAGCATGGGACTGTGACTGTGGTGGTGACATGCTACAGGGCTCTGTCCACATGACTGGCTGGAAGAAGCTTCCCCAGGAAGTCAAAGTCCTTGGCTCTTGTGCACTCCAGAGGAGGGAGGCTGCCACACAGGACTGGGGCCACAGGGTGTGCCTGGTACCACTCCCTGGGGCTGGAGCTGCTGGTGGCCTCACCTGCAGGAGCTGTGTTGTGGCTGAAGTACTAAGTGACTGTCCTGGTTTCAGCTGGGATAGAGTTAATTTTCGTTGTAGTAGCTAGTATGGGGCTATGTTTTGGATTTGTGCTGGAAACAGTGGTGATAATGAAGAGATGTTTTAGTTGTTGCTGAGTAGTGCTTACACTAAGTCAAGGACTTTTCGGCTCCCCATGCTGTGCTGGGTGCACGGGAAGCTGGGAGGGGACACAGCCGGGACAGCTGACCCCAACTGACCAAAGGGATATTCCATACCATATGGTGTCATGCTCAGCATATAAAGCTGGGGGAAGAAGAAGGAAGTGGGGGACACTGGGAGTGATGGCATTTGTCTTCCCAAGTAACCGTTACGCGTGATGGAGCCCTGCTTTCCTGGAGATGGCTGAACACCTGCCTGCCCGTGGGGAGCAGTGAATGAATTCCTTGTTTTGCTTTGCTTTCATGAGCGGCTCTTTCTTTCCCTATTAAACTGTCTTTATCTCAACCCATGAGTTTCCTCACTTTTACTTTTCCGATTCTCTCCCCCATCCCACCAGGGGGGAGTGAGCGAGCGGCTGCGTGGTGCTTGGTTGCTGACTGGAGCTAAACCATGACAGTGACCAGGGACAGAAGCTGTAGGAGGAGATGAGCAGACTGAATAGCATTGAGAAGGATGAAGAGATGGCAACAGGATCTTCGAAGTGACATTGCAGAGCTACATGGTGCAAGGAAGGAAGCACAGGGACAGTCTAGTGGTAGATTGAGGCTCCCAAGAATGCTGAAAGCTTGTGACTTCTTACATCAGGAAGAAGGATCCTTCTGTACCCTCAGATCGGAATTTACAGAATCAGTACTGTGCTGTAATAGTCAAGGAAGGGGAACAAGTTCCCTGGGGAGAATTCAAAGCCAGCTGAGCCTGAATCACACATTAGCACCAAGAATACAGGCCAAGTGATAGAGGTTTCCTTCTGCAGGGCAGGGGGGTGCTGATCAGAGTTGCTGGCATGAGATTCTTATTACTCACTGGCAGCCCAGATCAAGGATATTGCAGAGAGACTCACAACAGTCTTTTACACCTCAAATTGTTCTCTCTCACTGTTCATCCATTTGGTCACCAGTGACATTGCAAAGGGAGACATGGAACAAATCAACGAGGGACTGAAGAGTTCTGTGGCTAAAAGTGGAAGACATGGGAGTCCAGGTGCTGTTCTTAGTTGTACAGGTGTCGGGGAAGGGTTTGTGTAGCAGCTGATGTGTTCTGCAAGTTAACAGCTAGCTGCATAACTGTTGCTGTAGTTAGCACTTTGGCTTTTATAAATATGGTCACCTCTTTGGGATATGGACTGTTAGGAAAAGATAGGATTCCTACAGTAGGAGATCCCCTAGTGTAGAGGCTTTTCTCGACAAATTTCTGATCAAATTCCAGCTCAAAATTCCAAACCCCACAACAGTTTGGCCTTTACAGCACATATCATAATGTCCTGTGATACATAGAAGCACAATTTTAAATCACTACTGCTATACCTCACATACTTATATTCTGTAGAACTGCCTCTGGAGGCAGAGTTAGCATCTGCTTCCTCAGGGTTATTTGTTATCCATACAAAATAGAACAATCTAAGCAGGAGAAATCAAGAAGGCAACAAATACTGAATCTAATCTTGTGGTTACTATCCACACCTAGGATGACAGAAAAAGCCTCTGTCTCAGGACCTCAATTATTTGTACAAAATGGAACAGCTCAAACAAGAACACTTACAAAATCCTGAATATTTTGAATCCTCCCTCCCCACTCTGAATATTATTCCCACCTTCTCCCTAGTCCATCTTCTTTCTTCTCCCCAAATTATATAGCTGCCCCAAAAGTTTCTGATCTGTGCAAATGCAGATCATGAGGATTTTGAGCACTTAAAAAAATTTCCACCTCTAGAAAATGTTTCTTGCCATATTGCTTATACAGCCTGATATAACTGAAAAACAACATGCATAAATCTCTCTTATTTTAAAATATGGAAATACTAGTGCAGAGGTGAACTATGAAGACATAGAAAGTTTTAGAAAATGACAAATGCTGATCTAGCTAATTGGATGCAAACACTAAAATGCCTTCTGCAAAGCACAGGTGAAAGTAAACAGAGGTAATGACTATATTTTGGTTCCCGCTCCTGTAGCTATAAAATATGTGCCGTCAGTACCATGAAATTGGAAAACGAACTTATGTTCTAAATCAAAGAAACAGGGCTTGGTCTAAACTCCACCATTTAGAAGACATGGTATCACAAACAACGTTAATGTTCTTTGACAATGTTCACAACCATTAGAAAATTGAAGTCATAATGAAACTGCAGCTAACTCACAGTCTTCTGGCCCTAGGATGTACATTGTTGATGTGTGTATTCTAGAAGCCCCATCTGTTAGGAGCCAGGCTTTATATACTGAATAATTGCTAAATTCCAAGGAGACCAGGTGGCAGGGCAAATTAATTTGGAAAGAAATAGAGAAGTCATGGGGGAGGGAGCAGAAAAATTGTAGAAGAAAGTTAATTCAGCATTTTCTGAATGTACTGAGTAAGGACAGGCATAAAGAAAGGAAGAAAATATGCTACAAATTGCAGAGAGGAAGGCAGGAAAAGAAGGGACACTTTTACATCAGTAGATGTTTTTGGAGGTATTTCTGGGACTACAAGAAATGGGAATGTAAAGGAGATGAAAAAAACCTGAAGATATTGCCATGAAAATTTATAGTCAAGAATACTCATGCCCTCAATAATTACTCAATCATATAGATGTAAAATCAGTTCACAATGCCATGTATAAATAGCTCTAATGTGAAAAGGAGAAGAGAGGAGGGGAAAGGAAGAAAGCCAGAGGTATTTTAGCTTCCCAGTTTGAGTGGCACATTTTCAGTTTTTTTACATGAGAAGCACTCACAGAAAACTAACCAGATCAATGCAAACACCACAACTGCTACTATAAACACAGGAAGCCCTCTGTGCAAGAAATCTCTGGCAAGAATACAGGGCACCATAAAGCTGCATTAAGGTTTCTTTAAAGAGCAGCTGGTGTCAGATACGGTTCTGCTGTCCTAGTCCTCACATGCTCCCATTGTCAGCAGTAGATGAGACAGAGTAGTTAGGTTAAAACGATTTCATTAAAATTTTGATTACTGTGGTAGTCTTTTGGGTATGTATGTATATATACAATAATCAAGCAGATTGCCTAAATTCAGAAGTAAATCTGTAATATATTGGTATAGCCAGTGCAGAGGCCGATGACACCTATAAATTACAAGTGCACTACTCAGAATATAATTAGGATTAACTTGCCTTGAATCCAAACATAAGCATACAAAAATTGTGGAATCAACAACAGCACAAAAGAATTTATTAACACAGTGACATCACAGCAAAATACAATATATACTTAGGATATATTGTTTTACCTAAGTATTTGAGCAGTGTGACCACTAAAAGGGCATAGAAAGAGTTATATAGGAGACACCCAAGTAAGAGAAAGTTAGCAGGCCAAGAACAAGATAAGCCTGACCAACTCCAGATAAGGAAGACATCCTGCTGAATGCACAAAGATGACTGGCAAGATCAAAAAAAACCCCAAAGCCAAAAAGAAAATCCCAGAGACAAATAACAAGATTAATAGTATCAGGAGCAGAGGAGACTCCCTTTTTTGGGAGGCAGGCAAAGTTGTCTCAGTCTTGATCACCCCTGACTAAGCCCATCAAGGACAGTAGCCTTCAGTGCTAACTGTATGGCATCAGCTCCATGGCTAATTCAGGATATAACTCTTAAAGACTAACAGTTTTGTATATGTAGTGCTGATGTAATCATATTGCATAGCAACTAACAATGAGAATTAAGTGTGTCATTAATGAATTAATTTAGCAAAATTTAGTTTTGAAATTTAAAACTGATCTGTTTTACAGGTTTTCTAAACATTCCCATTGCAGCAATCTCTACCTACCTGACACATATATTCAGTTGCAACAATGGGCTCCTGTTGAAAAATGTTAATCAGTCTCCAGTTCTAGATCACCTGTTTCCAGGTTTTCTACAACTAATTTCTTTTTTTTTTTCTTTTT
>VZTV01086564.1:0-10809 GCA_013400875.1 Anhinga rufa | reverse complement strand
TTTTGTTTGTTTCTTTGTTTTTTAATTACTTGATGTTACCTGTTTTGCTCTTGATCACTTGAACTTCCAAGCTTCTTAAAAAAGTCAGTGAACCACAACCAAGCTACAAGTATCAGATTGGACATGGCAACTTCTTTGCACTTCAGCTATTTCCCACAGGCAATGCCCTTTTAGCAACACAGCATTTTTACTGAAATACTGTCACATGACACAGGAAGCACACAGGGGTCTCAAAAATGACAGGTTGCTAAAGAAGCTGTGTCTTTAATGTAATGAGTTAAATGACATGGAGCCTTAAGCACAACATGAGCTTTACTGGGACTCTAGAGCCCATAGGACTGGAGACATTTCCCCTCCACAGAAAAATTCTGATGTAACCTGAATCCCCCTTAGCACTCCAACGACAGAGAAAACCAGGCCAGTAGAGGCACTGATCACAGCCAGGTCCTGCAGTGGTCAATAGAAACATGATGTTTCTAACAATATGTTAGAAACATATTCTAACAATATGTTCTAACAATATGTTAGTTGCTGGAGCATTATTGTTTGCTTAGCTGAGAAATAGCATCATAGTTTGAAAGAGCTTTTGTTCAGTTGTCAGGTCAATTGTGTTGGCTTTAGAAAGGATCACTTAGAAATACATATATCTACAAAACAAATAATTTGTAGCTGTCCTCAGAACTTAAAAAAAAAAAAAAAGAAAATTTATAATTCAACTTTAAACAATTCTTCAGAAGACACACAGTGATTATCAGACTGAGTCCTCCTTGAAAATTAAGGACTTATGGATCCCAAGTACAGATAACTTTGAAAGGTATCTGAAAGACATAGCTGATGTCCCTTTCCTTTTCTGAAAAGTTGCCTAGGGGCTTTCCAAGCACCCTCTAAAGGTAAATCAGTTTTGTAATGCAAAACAAATGAGTTGTTTTTGTTAATACACAACTGGATTGGCACATGCCCTTACACTCACCTGTGTGCACAGGTGATCAGCCAGATGCAAAGTTCTCACCTCCCTTGTAGGAAGGCTGCACTGACTTTCCCTGGGATTTGGCAGGTGGTATGGAGACGGCCCTGTCAAAGCCGCTGTTCTCAGAAATATGTAAGCAGGCGCACACCTGGGGAATGACCAAAGACATAGTTTCATTCATGTCTGTGTAGGAACTGAGGAAAACGCACCCATATATGCTTTTCAAGCAGTCCATTCACAGGCACCTCCTTATTTAGGGGAGACTATATTATAGTTTAATCTTTATTCTGGGGAGTACCTTAGGGGCATAGCTTTGCAAGTAGACAGCTTCAGAAAACTGAGACAGTCAGCAAATTGTATGCCATACAAAAAGCTTAGTCACTCAAGGCAAATTCCACAGGGGTTTGAGGTCAATGCACACAATTAAAAATTAACCATCAGTGAATTAAGACCACCACATTTCTTGGATTACAGTGATGCTTTAGGGTTTAACAGGCATTTGTTTCTCATTTTTAGTCAACTTTCCTGTGGTTTCATGAAGAAAAACCATAACAAACCTTGCGAACAAGTGTTGTTTTTTTTCTATACACATTAAAAAAATACAACAGATGGGTTATTACTAGCCATGTAGCATTCACCAAAATCATACAGTTGTAGAAATGTACAGCAAACAGTAGTTCAGAGTACCATGGAAAATAACAACCAAAGCAAACGGAGGAGAGACTTTTTAGGCTATACCCTGTTTGCCCAGACAGCAAAGAAAAAAGCAGCTCCAAGTGACAAAGCAGGTGAAAAGCTTGCAGAGCTCCTCAGAATGGCCTAATATCACCTCAGGCACAATTATTTGATAGGCAAAAGGGAAAGACCAGCTCTTGATGCCCAGGGCAAAAACATCTCTTGAAAAAAAACAAACAACCATCCAAACAAAAACAAACAAACAAACAAACAAACAAAAAACCAAACAAGTGGCATATAAAATATGCAGGCACTTAGACTATACTGATTAGGGTAGGAAAATAAGATGTGACAGAAACAGAAAACAATCTGGAACATCATCCTAAGGAAGAAGAGGAGGTATTTAACAAGGGTCCTGTAGGCCAGGTGTCTCAAGGTGTTCCCCCAAGGTGATGGAGAGAACCTTTGAGATTAGACCTTTGTGAAAATAAAAAAACACTGCAACTGTTTGGTGCAGCCCCTGCTCTGGGCAGGCTGAAAGAAAATTTTCTGCAGAGTGAAGAAGCAAATTTTAGCAATGGAGATGATGCCCAAGGACTTGACAGGAACTCCCCAAGGGATGCCAAGTCCCCAGTGACAAAGTCTCAATTTGCAGCAGTCTCTTCTAAGCAGCAGTGGGTTTGGTCCATGAGTATCGTGGAAACACTTCTTTCCAGAAGGCAGCACAGACAGTAACAAGTGGTTCAGTTATGAGATATTCCATGAAGAATCACAATGCAGTGGGTTACTTTTTAAATTCACCTCTCCTAGCTAATCTAGCTGAAATAACCCATGCACTGCATATGGACTGAGGACAGAAGTACATTGCAGGATGCAGAGATACCTGAGCCACTGTTAAAAGAACTAGCTTAGGAACCACAAGTGGTTTACCCTCAGCAGTGTGCTAACTTATCCTGCTGATGCACCTAATAATGTAATACCATCAACAAGATTCAGTCCTTGCCATCTGCAACAGAATCAAAGTGGCTGAAAAAAGTCAAACAAAAAAAACCCAAAACACCACACTACCTAACATTTGAATTTATCTAATCATCTTAGATGTCTTTGGAAGGAGGTGAAATGTCTTTGGGCCAGGCAGCAGAAGAAAGGTGATGACTAATATTCAACAGATGGGTAGATTAATTGCTTATACTCCATAAGTCTTTGCCTGCCAAATCCTAGGTTACCATCCTTGAACAGAGATGACCAAGTAAGACACATATCCAATTCTTGTGACCTGCTAAAATTTTCAGCCTTTTGAATAATATGAACCATCACAAATCACAACCTGTGTTAATGTGCTGAGCTGAGAAACAGAGGGGCACATGAGCTAACACACCTACTGTTTAGCCTTTCCTGCTCCTGGTAGCTTCTTGAAGACACAGTGTAGGCAGCTGTCAACAGTAATCGCACTGTGAGTTATGGTTAAATCTACCACCAAACATGAACCGGGACTCTAATTTGGGTGATAAAATTAAACACAGTTGTGCAAATCTTGAAACCGTGCTTTGTTCCAAGCAGGGAGGTAAGGAATAGATCTTCCTGTGGAGATGGAGTAGATCAGGTATCTTATTCTTCAGCTATTCAATTTATTTTTCCACACAGCAATCCAAAAAAGGTATACTGCTTCATGGGTTCCGCTAGCTGATTGACAGATTTTTGAAGGACGCTCCATTGTGCAAGGCAGACATGCCCTTAATCACAATAAAGACAATAAGCAAGGAAGGATACCTGGTTATACTTGACAGCCTCACAGTGTTTTGGATTTTTTACTAGATTTGAGAAACAGAAAAAGCCAGAATCCCTGCAATGTACATTTTCAGAAAAAGCATACATAGAGCATGCAAGCAAACAAACAAACTAAATCGACTTATTGAAAAGACACCAAGCTAAGATGTTTGATTCAATATTACAGGTGATCAAAACACAGAGTTACTGTCCCCAAGCACTTGCCTGTATTACCCCTTTGTTTTCATCTGGGGTCACAATGTTCGATTTTCAACCCAGCACTATGTATGCTTAAACTACCCCTGTGGAATAATATATATACTCTACTTCCTATCACAGAATGGTAGGGACCTCAAAGAGATCATCTTGTCCATGCTTATACTGTCTTCCCAACTGGATTGCATTTCCCACAAAGTGCTGGCTATGGGGCTCCTATGATATATTTCAGCAGAAGGAGCTTCAGAAAGGATGCAGTCTGGTTGAATGAGGAAAAAAGAACAGAAAAGAGTATGCCATGATGGCTGAGCTGCCAAGCTGTCTGTTAAGCACCTTAACAAAAAGATAATCGCTTACAGTCATCTCTGACTTCAAAGGATTGGATGATGATTACCCCGAAAGAAAAATTATCCTGCTAACATAGGCACACTGCTAACATTTGCACTGGCAAATATCACCAGATATCCTGAAATAGGCTGATAATTAACCAGTGAGATGACTGCTGCAAGCATGTCTCAAGAGTTTGGGAATTACGTCTTAACATAAAAGCTGGCACTAAAACCAAAATACCAGCTCTGACAATGTACCAGCTGCCCACACAGATGATTTAGTCAACAGAGGAGGACTAGGGCTCCAGTGTGCCTCTGGCCACCTTCAGGTCAAAGCCAAAATCTTCTTCAGCAAGGAAAATTTGAATGGGGCAGACTAACCTCCTGCAAGTAGAGTGAAGCCCACAGAATTTGGATAGTACAGAGCAGATCTCCAAATTAATGGAAATTCCCATGGTTGACAATTATTAGGAAGAAATGGTTGATTAATTCAACAGACAAAAAAGAAGTTAAATGAACTAAAACACTTTGCTGAATGTCTTCCTACAGTATTTAGTCTGATTATTAACCCATTTATTTAGAAACTGGTCCAAAAATATATAGCTAAAGACCAAAATGCAGGTACATCCTGTTTCGGTCGTGTTTTCACTTCTTGTTTAATAGAGCNCACTGGTCACCAGAGAGAAGGGATCAGTGCCTGCCCCTCCTCCTCCCCTTGTGAGGAAGCTGCAGACCGCGATGAGGTCTCCCCTCAGCCTCCTCTTCTCCATGCTGAACAAACCAAGTGACTTTAGCTGCTCTTCATACGGCTTCCCCTCTAAACACTTTATTAACTTTGTGGCCCTCCTCTGGTGCCCAAAACCGCACACAGCACTCGAGGTGAGGCCGCACCAGCACAGAGCAGAGCGGGACAATCCCCTCCCTCGCCCGGCTGCAATGCAGTGCTTGATGCACCCCAGGACATGGTTGGCCCTCTTGGCTGCCAGGGCACACTGCCGGCTCATGTTCAACTTGCCATCGACCAGAACCCCCAGGTCCCTCTCTGTGGAGCTGCTCTCCAGCCTCTTGTTCCCCGGTCTGTATGTACATACAGGGTTGCCATGCGCCAGTTGCAAAATCCAGCACTTGCCCCTGTTAAATTTCATATGGTTGGTGATTGCCCAGCTCTCCAGTCTGTCCAGATCCTTCTGCAGGGCCTCTCTGCCCTCGAGTGTCAACAGCTCCTCCCAGTTTTGTGTCATCTGCAAACTTCATTAATATTCTTTCAAGTCCTGCATCCAAGTCATTAACAAAGAGATTAAAGAATACCTGCCCTAAGATGGATCCCTGAATATATTCTTCTAATCCATTACATGGTCTAAATTTCCTTACAATTTAAAAAAACCCAGCAACACTTGTGGTATGGAAATCATGATGGGATGCTCTCAGGCAAAAGGGGATTAATTGTAATTGTTGACTTTTCTGAGCACGCTTAACAAAGTAGCAACCACATGCTGCCTTATTCCATGAATCCAGGAGATTGTTTGAGCAGGCAGTGTTATATTACTCCAGGGTGGGAATGAAATCATGTGGGAGCAGCAAGCACAGCTCATGGAGAAAAATTACCATTTTATATTTATTACTTTGGCTGGCTTAAGTGCCGCAGGAATAGACTCTCTAATGCATTTGAGTGCAATTCCCCAACAATTTGACTCTGTTGCTTTCTAAACTATTTTTAGGGAAAGTCTCAGAAGGCTGTTAAAGGCACACGCCATCTGATTTTCAAAGGTTATTTTGGTGGTTTATCAAAAGGATATAAATAACATGATACATCTCTCCAGATTAGATTGATACTTTGAATTCAGCTAGGAGACCAGAACTTTAGGAGAAAAATGCCCATTTTTAACTGGCACATCATTTTTGTTCCATAAGCTTAAGTACACTTCTTCAGCAGGCTTATCATCATTCTGGCTTTCTATTGGTAACTGTACAGTGTGGATTTCATCATGTTTTTAAAGCCAGGTATTATTCTAATGCAGCTACAGGCTTGAACATACATAAATGCATAATAAAACTATTCACAAGTTAATGGCAAAAGAGCATAAAGAAGTTCTATTTTAGAGGAGATGCATGTTAAGGAAAAAATAGACAGGCATAAGGTCATGTCTCTATAAGTATAGCTAATCAAAACTACATTCTTTTCACAGAACAGCAAGGTAATTTCAGGTTCATTTCCCTACCTTACACGATCATGAAGCCATAGAATATATCCACTTGTCAACATCCAGTTCTCCTTCATCTTGCACACTGGAAATCCGTTTTTCCAGCATAAAAATGTACCTTTCAGCTGCTAGGACCACACTACAGATTAATTTTTGGTTTGGACTTCCAACATGGGACGATTAGTACCTTGAGGAAGCATGTGCATTCTTCCTGTGTATGTAGTAATAGCCATATACTGAATCAACCAGATGCTAAGACTGAAAACTCAGCCCATTTACTGATTTATGACATTATAGTAATAGCTCAGAGGTGCTTTCTGTTTATTTTAATAGTCTTTTCTATCTTAGTCGCTGAATCTTGGGCTGGATACATTCCAAGGCAGAGTCAGAGGATGCTCCCAGTCTGAAACCTCTGAACAAAGTCTCTTTTCCTAGCTGCCATTTCAGTGAATACTAGCAAGCATCTTCCAACCCACTCAGCTGGCTGCCAAAACAACTGCTATGCTGTACTTTATAAAATATTTATGGTGCTTCTTAAAGGACACAACAGGCTCTCATAACAACTCAAAATCATTTCTGTGAGGACCTTGCTCACTCTCTGCTGAAAATTCCCAGGGCATCCTTTGTCTGCCCTGTAATGCTTCAGGGACCATAGATGTGGGAGGAGCTAATACTTTCCTTTTTTTTTCCCATTTTATTATTTATACTAGCATTAGGAGAGAAAGTGAGAAAAGCTTCAACATCTAGCTGTCGTCATCCCGGGAAATTCTAACCCACAACAGTGACTGTAATCCAAAACGTAACATTAGTCCATGCTAATTCATCACAAGCCAGCATTTTCAAGCTCTGTTTCCTTTCTGAAAGCTGGATGCAATGAGCAACCAGACCACCAGGTTCATAGATGAGGACAGCCAGGCCAAATTGGCCAGGTCATTGAGCCTTGCAGCATCCGATGGGAACCGCAAGATCGCTGCTGGACTGCAGAGGCCTTAGGATGGCAGCTGTTTTCCCCAGGACAAGACTTTAAGACACTGTTCCCTCTCCTACCTCTCAGATAAATCTGTGAAATGATACAGGGATTAGAAAAAGGTAAGTGATTTCTCCTCCAGTCCCACACAGCACCGTCTGTGCTTGAATAATGGTGCTAGAGTTGTTGCGTGGCAGGCAGTTGGCAGTGAATTTCACCAAGCAAATCAGTGTAGACCTAGTGACTTCAGTGAGTTACATTGATTTAAGTTAACTGTAGCTATAATACACCAAATTACACAACAGAACCAGAAAACATATTATTCTAGTATTTTTGTTACTACAGTCAAACTTCACCCTGTTTCATGAGATCTACTAACACCCCTCCCTTTCCTTTTTTTTCAATTTTTGCACATAAAGATACATGTAAACTATCCTATAACAAAATTAAACTATGTGTTAAATGCTTACCAAGGAACACTACACATGTCTCTGGACAATCTGCCTCAGTACTTTACAGCAGGCCAAATCCTTCTCCCACTGCTCTTATTCATTGTCCCATTTTCTGTAATTGGATGACTCTTTAAGGAATGGAGAGGAGGTCTTTGCTCCAGGTCTCAAATCTAAAAAATTCAGTGTCTTCACCACTAGTGTCTTCAAAGCTGCACGGATTTAGCAACACTAGGGAAAAAAAAAAGGACCTTCCAGATCTTGTTCTTCATTCCAGTAAGAGTTACCCTTATATATCAAAAATTCAAACACTTGCAACGTCATTGAATTTGTTTGTTTGTTTGTTTTTTAAGTGATATTATATTCAGTTGACCGTAAGGGAGAGGCATAGTAAATAATTGGAAAGAAATTCAAGAAAATACAAGTTTCTCACAGACAAAAAAACCCCAAGCAGTACGCATCAAAGTGTAATGTCAACCCCCCCTGAAAATCAGCTCTAGAAAGTTGTTAAAAACAGAAGTCAGAAATAGCTCAGATGAGCCAGAAAAGTATTTTCTTACTTTCTTTCTTTCTTTCTCCCCCAGCCCCAGCCATATTCAAGTAAACATGAAACCACATAATGGAAACAACAACTTGCAAATGAGAAAAACGAAGGATAATGCAGAGATAACGCAAATATCATCAGGTGACCTTGCTTCTAGAAAACCTCTCAACTTACAAACTCCAGAAACTGCATGCAATGAGCTACAGCCACTTGCCATTTAGGGATGAAAAAAATAAGTCAAAAGAAAAATGGCAGCAATGACAGTACATGAAGATAAATAATGAGTCCTACCACAGCACTGCCTGGGCTAGGAAGAGGGGAAGGACACTCACATCAGATACCTACACTGCACTGGAAAAAGACACTTCAGACACATTTCTATAGCTGTTTTGTTCTCGTTATTTCTCACTTAATATCTGTAAGTCTGGAAACATAGAAGAAAAACCAAAGATTTAGGGAAGTAGGGATTGAGAAGCAAGACATCAATAGTTTCTTACAGAGATGAAAGAAAGGACAGACCAGCAAGATCAGACCTAACCAAGAAAGAAATCTTATATGGCAGCTCAGTAATGGTCAAATACATGTCCCTGGTACATTTTTAACCCATAGAACACAGAGTCCTAGGTTTAAGATAAGATGGAAACAATTCCATGTTTGCTTCATCTGCAGGTAACAGTGAAGCATTAATTTTAAATAGCCATCCCATAGACGTTTTCCCTAGCCACAGAAATGTACAATCTCCATTCAGTGACACTAGCTTTTATCTCTCATTTTCTGCTGGTTACCTCATTAAGTGCTGGCTTCTGAAACTTCTTGCATCCACTGTATTCTGTAGCAGAGCAGTTATTACATTTGTCAAAGTTGTGAGAGACCTTTGAAAGTATTAACTTTGCTATTTGGCCAGGATTTTTTTAAAACTCTTTTCTTCCTGCAGAACAAAAGAAGACAAGTGAGATAGATAACAGTTCAGAACCCCTTTCTAAACTGATTCAGAGAAAAAGTTTTTGGTATCAGATAATACAGAAAAAAGTCTGAGACACAAGCAATTTATATATTTATTTTCATCCAGGAAATATTTTTTGCTAGTTAATATTATGCGATCAAATTTCAAGTAGCCTTTCCCCTCAGCTTCAAGGAAAGAGAAAAATAGAAGAACGAACTTTTCTTTTTTGCTTTCAATCCACACCTACATCAAACACAGCTTTCTGTGAGAAAGGCTGAGCTCACTTTTAGATTATAAAATTAAGCACTTAATACTTCCTCCCCCAAACAATACATAATTCTGGGCACTTTTCTTTGGTGAAGCACATACATTTTTAAAAATTAAGCAGAGAGACTGAGAAACCTCATGCTTAAAAGAATGAGAAAGTGGAAAGAAAGCTAGAAATAAAGCTCAACTTTATCTTTCAGTCTTCAGTTATGGTGGTCTTCTGTGACTCTGCAGGAAGTCAATAGTCCAATGGGTAACATGCTTAACTAGGGATCAGACAATTGCAGGGTTAATTATCCCTGTCTTGTGAGCATTTGTAGCTTCCCTTTGAGATTTATTTATGCAGACCAAAACTTTTGAAGCAATATCAAAAGAAATGGGTTTATATTGCCATGAGCTGGTTATGCATTTAGCATATCTAAAATTTGTCACTGTTTTTATGTACCCCTCCAACAACCAATAACTCTTTTCTGAGTGTAAACCAGGAGGTTACAGAAAAACAAAGCAGAAACACTTTGCTTTGAGTCATTAAAAAAAAAAATCACATCAATTTTCTACATTTTTGATCATATATTTAAGCTCATTACAGGTCTCAAGTTACTAAATGGTTTGGCTTGTCTGTTAGAGACCTAAAGTTAGACCTGTAATGAAAGTGTTAACCAAATAGATAACAGACAGGCAACGAGAGGATGCCAGGTCTGCTCTCATGAGGTTACAACACTACATCACCAGCGAACATTTTTATTCCTGCAACAGCAAGTAGTTCCAAAGCTCTGCTTGACTGCTTTATTTTCAGCCTAGTCTACTCTGAAATGAAGATTTTCTCAGTATGCATGGCTTTAGAACTTGTTTGCTATGATTGCAGACACTAACAAAGATCTTGCCACAGTCATCTCTCTTTGATAAGTGAGATTTCAAGCTTCAGGTGTTAAATAAAGAATTCAGATAAGGTCACTTCTGTCCCCTCACCCTTTCTACCTGTCCAGCCTCTGATATGCAGCTTACCTAAGGAATTAAAAAGCAGCCTTTAACCACAGCAAAAGGATAGCCAGAAGCCCCTGTTGTATTTGATTCATGACCCACTTAACGAGTGCTCTGGTGAAACTTCAATTCATTTCATTAGGCCTATTTCTTATTTTCTTACAGCACAATCTGTTTTACAGCTCAGTCAGCACCCTGAGGCAAACCCTGGCAGTCCCACCTCCCAGCCCATGCGACAGGATGTAGGTACAAGAAGGAGGAGACATACTGCAGACACCGTCAGTCAGCCCAAGAAACATATGAAACATCCCACTGCTCAGACCCAGGCACTAGAAACATCCTGTACTCTCACTCGATGATTCAGACTTGTCAGATGCTTGCAGTTAGGCAGCAGCTCAGGAGAACTGCTCTGTCAGTGTGTCATGGTTTAACCCCAGCCAGCAACTAAGCACCATGCAGCTGCTCGCTCACTCCTGACTGGTGGGATGAGGGAAAGAATCAGA
>VZTV01086563.1:1375-17966 GCA_013400875.1 Anhinga rufa | reverse complement strand
CCGGCCAGGCCGGCCGCGGCGAGCGGGAGCACGTGCCGGTGCCGGTGGGGTGCGAGGGCGCGCGCCTCGTGCCACGGCGAGAGCCAGCGCGGGGTACGACCCCGCCGCGGCCTCACCTCCGCCCTCCCCTGTCCCCCCATGGGTAAAATCAGAGGCAGTCGGCTTCCAGAAGACCCATCTCTTTATGAATCTGTTAAAACATGTCTCTTTCTACACCCTAAAGCCTGCCTGCCATCTAATTGCAATTAAGGCCAAAGGCCCGTCCGCTTCAGTGCGCTCGCGGCCGTTTATTTATACTGGGAGAAACGTGTGCAACTCATTGCTGCCTTCAGACAGCCTGATTGCCTGTGTGCTTTTGCTATGAAACACCTGCATTTATTAGATCAGTAAAGTAATAAAATATCCCAGGCGTTTGAAATCTGAGTACACCTAAGGCCTTCCATATAAAACAGCTTTTAATATATATTAAGGGAAACAATCCCGGTGGTTAATATCCTTTGCAGCTTTAAGAACTTCTTTAAAAATCATGTTCCCGTACCACATTTACCATCCTTCTTGCACTTGGGGGTTTGGTTTCACATGTTTGAACTAAAAGCGTCACTGAGCTGCGAAGACAGTTCCACCTCTTTTGTCCCAGTGATTTCCAGTCCAAATCTACTCAATTTACCAGAAAGGTGTTTCAAAGTCCTCGCTAACAGCCCGGGCCTGAGGAATCACGCCCAGCTCTCGCCGTCTGATATATAGTTGCTAATAAAGGTAGCTCTTCAGCCCAAGTGCTGCTCGGCTGTGTCTGTAATATTCAAATTCTGCCATTAGGAATGCATCCGCCATTTCCTTTCCCACTCTAACACACCGGTGTAACCGCGGATCTCGCAGCGATACTGCCAGGTGGATGTTCGAGTGCGATTTCAGACACAGAGAGCGTAACTGAACTTGCTACGGTAGCGTGTGCGTTTTATTTCGCAGTTTTGGACTTCACGATACCATTCAGCCTTCCAGGTACGACTGTATTAGTGCGGGTACTGACTGCACCAGGGCACCACGTTTCCAGCGGCCTTTTTGCATAGTGATAAGACAGCACAGTTTTAATATTCTGTGTTCATAAGACGATGCCTGCAAATATTTGGAGGATCTACCAGTCAAGTTTAACAGCCGCAGCAGAGGCTACTTTAATTAGCTGTAATGTAATACATTACACACGTGTTATTCCTGGAGGAAGGACTTTTCTCCTGGTACACTAGACATGAGATGAGCAGCAGCGAGTATCATGCTTTAGAGACACTGAAGCATCTGCTGGCTTGTTCTCAGGAGCGAAGGAGAAGGCACATATTCTGAAAAAGTCTGCTTGCAATCAGAGTTAAGTTTTTTAATTTTGGAAAGGAAGGGAAGACCGCCTGACGAGTCCTCACTGTGTGGTACGCGCTTTCAGCTCGGCTCTGCTAAGAACGTGAGAACCATCAATTCCAGGCAACCGGGCGCTGAAATTCCCGTTCCGCTCTGCTACGAACACGCTGCCTTTTGCCCCAGTATAGAGGTTTTCCTGGGGAAGAGGTGTGGCCAGAGAGCTGCTGTATCTAGCTGGTATAATCGGCCCTTTGGGGATTATTACCAGCCAGTGCTTGATAACTGGGAAAATGAAAAAAAAAAATAGTGTAAATAATGATCTGTTTGGATTTTTAATGCACATCCAAGCTGGGCTCCTTACTTTTCAGTCAGACCCTGACTTCAAAGAGAATTTTGAATGAAAGAGCCCCAAAAGATTGGGCCCACAAGGTATTAGTTTGTGAAGCGACCGATAGGAATCACATGGAGACACTGCCCCATTCAGAGCTCCACTCCCTTGTCCACGAGACGTACTGTAAGCTTAGAGGTGTACATACACCCTCGCCTTTGAAATCTGTGCGATGCGTAGGATGCGATGATCAGACGTCCCGATGTTTCCCGTGGATTCCCAGGCGGATGCCCGCCTTGACAGCATTCACCTTGAAACCCAGTATCTTTTTCCTATACCTAACTAGTTAAAATTCTTTTTTGCATACACAAATTACACTTCACCCTTTTCCGTACAGCAGCAGGGAAGGAGTAAGAAAGAGTACGAGTTGTCAATCAACATAATGTTGATTTATTCCTGCAGCAGTATCAGACTGCTTGCAGGGGGGTGAGACCATTGCTTTTTGCTGAATTCAATTTAAACTGTAGCCTAGGCACTAATGATGCTGTAGATGCTACAGAGAAGAAAGCAGAAGCACGCACATCTGGTTTCTGTCTCGGTGGAGGTTATGCATTATAGTGATTGATGTACAAAGTCCAAAATTACTGATAAACTAATTATATGATAAAGTAGTTTGTGGGGCTCTTAAATTCCCCCATTGCAATTGTAAGAGAAGCAATAAAAAAAGTCAATATTTGAAAAGAGTAACATTCTTAAAAGGTCCGTAGTTAGTCAATACATAACTGGTGATTCAGTCTCTCCCCTCAAACGTATCTTTACACTCCCCATTTTATTCACGTACTATCTTGACCTGGTTTTGAATGAGAAAAAGGTCAAGAAGCTACAATTTGGACTGCCTCTCACTCGGTTGTTAGGAAATATAAACTAATCCTGATTACACAAATGAGAATGCTGTTGATGTACTCAGGTTTTGACACTAGAGTATTTTTTCTATTAATAATTTTAATTGGCTGAGGTCAGTTCTTATATCACTACAAGCATTTTATGTTTAATTATGTTTATGCATGTTTCCTGGTTACCTATCCTTGCTATTTTTTCACATTAAAGGACTGGAAAGTTCATGGAAATAAACTTCTCCAACTCAAGTAATGCTAAAAATTGCAATGGATTATAAACACAATTGGAGGTTGCAGGCACATCGCATTTGTAAGAAGATGACTGGGCTGTGACGCCACTCTCCGATGATTCAGCGATCGCAGCACACACAGCGGAGCCACTGATGCTCCACACTAACATCAGCGCGACTAGAAAACCCTCAGCATCTTCGAGGACCGGATCCAAATTCTGCTCAGCTACATAAAGTCTTTGTAATCGGGCCAGGCTGTGGCTGAGCGAGATGAAGAGAGAAGGAGGGCGGCGAGCGCTTTCCCAGCCCACCCCATGCACCCAGGGGTCAGCCAAACTGCGGCCATGGCCCCTCCTGGGCATCTGCGTTGCATGTTAGTGCCCTGGGGTTGGTGTCACTTGGACTCACAGCCTCGAGGCTTACCTTGTGTCCAGCCCGCAAAGGGTTGCTGTGGTTCTGGTCCGCAAGTAGCTTGCTGGGTGGCCAGAATATACCCTGTGCCTTAAATAGCTCAGGGTACTTGCTCTTAATATCAAGCGCAATTTCGCTTTCAGTGAACAACGTCTGCCGAGAGGCCTTTCGGCCTCATTTTAGCAGGGAAAGTATTATGTGAAACAGCAAAGACGGGAATACAAACCCAAGGAACTTTCATTAGACATAGTTTGTAGGCTGCATGTGTACAGGATGATGCGGTGAAACCTACCCTCTCAATCACAGGCGCCGAAACCACAGCATTTTTGCTGAAGAAAATATCACCTAATAGCTCAAAATCATCACCCTGCAGCTACAGCAAAAGTGAATTTAAAACTCCAACAAACAATTAAAATAATTGGTCTCTTCTCATGTCTGCTAGAGGTATGCCAGCTTTCTGTCACATGGGGCGATCTGTACCCTGGATCTTGTCCCATGCCTTCTAGTCAGGGATCTCAGCACAATTTATGTGCATGAAACCGCTTCTACAACAGAGCTCTGCGGTAGGTGCACATTAGTCTTTTGCAAACGAGGAAATGCATGTGTCCATTATATATAAATTTATTAAGCTGCTCACGAACGCCCCTTGTGTGTTTGTTCCTTGCCACCGCTCGTGTAGCTGTCTCTGCTGGCATCAACTGTCACAGAAATGGAATATGAGTCATACATGACAATTACCACATGGATTGAGTGATGAACACACACACTCCTCCCCATCCAAATGTCTAGGCTTCCCTTTTGGGGTTTTGCATGAACTCCACACGCTGCTTGGACAGTGGGACTCCTAAACCAGACGGGAAATCCCTCTTCCCCGTGCGGAAGGGCTGGAGGTAGCCGGGAGGATAATTCACCCTTCGTCCCGACTGCTCAGTCCCATGGCCAGTGCAGAGCCGTGCCAGGCCGACCCCGCGCTGTGGGGTGGAGGGCACCTGTCGAGGACGGTGGCACGGCTGAAAAGGCGAGAACCAGGAAAAAGAAAGGAGAGAATGAATCCAACCCAGCAGCAAAATTAAAGATTGGGTTTATTTTTCCCTGATGCTTCAACACTCACTAAAACTGGGAATTCATCTCCTGAGTGCCTCTGCCTTACTGCTGTCGTTTTGGAGGCATTAAACACCCGGTGCCTGAGCAAAGAGCAAAGTATCTGGGTTGTGCCTGAGAGTATCCAGTGTACCGGGTGTCTGGCGTACGGTGCCCCAGCCTTTTCCCTGCTCACTCCTGACCTCCCCGGTAACAGCCCAGCCACGGCTCCGTCGCAGCGGACAGAAAAGAGGCCATGAAACAATAAAAACAACAAAAAAGCAGGCTCCGAGTACGCCGCAGACACAGGAAGGGAAAAGAAAATCCCCTCTCCCCCAAAGAGGTTGTGTGTGATTCCTCGGGATGGGGGAAACCTGAGCCGAGTGCAGAAAGATTAGATGGCTGGAGATGCGCTCCTGTGATGAATCCGGCCATTGGAGCTCTATGATTAAAGAAGATCAGAAAACTGTTGGTGCACTTGTGGGTGAAAGGTGTTGGGATTGACTCATCTCTCCTTTCCTCTAAGTATTCAGTGGGTTTCAATTAGATGCAATACGGTGGATTATTTTTAATATTTAAAGGGATCAGATTCCAGGGGTTTAATAAACTTAGCCAGGCATCTTGTCAGAGCAGATACGTGCCTTACCAAACCCTCCACAGTGCATAACTGTGGAGAGCTTATTTTGGTTATAACCTAAAAATAAGCAAGCCCCAAGCCCCCAGGTTTGCAGCCTTGCAAATGCTCTTTTGTAGTTCATTTCTATTTAAGCAACTAAAATCTCTGACATCAAGCTCAAGCACTCTGTTCGCCAGGTGCGGCCGCTCAGGGATATTGCCTGGAGGGTGATGGGTGATAAGAGATCTAAAGCAAATAGTCAGGGAGGGGAGATGGAGGATGGCGTTTGGCGCCGGGGGGCTCTGCCGGGGTGCCCACTGCCCATGGGCCTCGCTCCAGCCCGGAGCTGGCAGGAGGGATCCTCCTTGGGCACACGGAGATCCTTGGGAATGAAAAGCATGTGTAAACATTAAATAGTTCTTCTAGCTCTCCTGCCCTGCGCTACTTTCATATTAAGGCATTTTACACTGCGCTTAGATAGCTGCCTTCATCTTCCCAAAGAGGTTAAAGTACTTTGGCTCCATCCCTCTTTAAAGCACAGCCACGTCAATACTTTTAACAAGCTGATGTGTTCAAAGATGAATTCAAGATATTTTTTTTAATAGGGTATCGAGCTATTTTACCTAAGAAGCAACTCTAGAGTTCAAAACATTTTCCATGTTAACCACCTAAAGTGTTAAAGAGAGAAGTATCTGAGGAACAGTAGGTATTTTTGTTAATTGCAAACTACAATTATCAGTGCAGCAATAAAAATTAAATAGAGTCCTCAGAAGGAAACCCAGACCACATTATGTTCTCCTCTTCCAGTTACTGTGACTTGTGGCTCAAGAAACAAGTACTGGATTAGTCTCATTAAAGCCAAAATTTCCCTTGACTACCACATTTCATTTGTTTGCTGTCTTTTCTGTTTATTGAGCACTTGGGATTGTTAATCTTCCAGTAATTTAATGACTGGAACCACGTTGTGTATAAACGTTACTACATTCCACTTTGGAGATTAATAGGCAGCCATGTGTCAGTCCGGCAGTTTTCACTTGTCCAGATAAAAGGGGTGGTCTGTTTATCCACGGCAGAGGAGCGCTCGGGCAGTGTGCGAGCACTGACGGTGGCAAAAGAGTCAATATTTGGACCACCATCATGTTATGTGGTCACCCAGTCCCTGGGGCACATTAATGCAGAGCAGAAGATGCCAACGACAAGAGTGCCGTCCCTGCTGCTTCTTTCCTTCCACCCTAACACCCAGCCCAGCCCCAGGGAGCGGGATTTGTACAGGGGCCTTTATTTCTCTGCATTGGCCAAATGAAATTATTTAATTGACCTGCACTGCAGAATTGCTTTAAATAGTTATTAGTACCGGTATAGTTGTAGTTGTGGTATTCCTATTAAAATGTTATTTTCCTCCTCACAAGTACAGTACGGGAGTAATCGGATGCGCAGCCAGTTCTCTCTCTGCAGCACGTGACGTGCTTGGACTATCATTTATAGATGCAGCAAGATGGGAACACGGGGCGGATATATGGCTACTCTGGAATTCAAAAATCCTTAAATATCGATTCAGAAAATCAATACAAATTTTAAGATATTTTAAAATAACTTTCCTCAAGTTCTACACCATTTCTCAAATGGGAAAACATATCGATTTCTCTGTCGCAGGAAGAAGCCACCCTGTGCAAGGATGGGTGGCTCTGAAAGGGTGGTAGTGGGGCAGGAGCATCCGCCAGCAGGGACACAGCTGCCCCCCACAAAACTCACGCGATCGGAACGGCAAGCAGGAGGAAAGCAATCGCTCACGTCCAATACGTGTTCCCAAGGTGCGGCAGCCCACTCCCACCATCCACCATCTCACAAACGGGCTGTCCTGTGGTGCCTTAGCGCTGGCTCCTCTCCTATCTTCTCCGTCTACCCAATGTGCCCAAAGCCCCTCTATTTTTAGGGTTGGATGCGACCCAAAGACTAGTCAAGTAAAATCCACCCCTGGCTTTGGCGAGACATTTAGTGGGGCCTCCTCTTGGTGGTTCAGGACTCATGCCATTAAGAGTATAAATTCGTAAACAGCATTATCTACATTTATTTCCTGAACACTGTTTATTTTTCATGTAGTTTATACAGCTGAAACATAAATGCATACAGGGGAGTGGTGGCTTTAAACACCTCTTTGTATTTCATTAGTTAGCCTGTTTAATCTGGTATAATTTATTGCAACCCACAGTTGTACTGTATGGCCTTATAGTGCCTTTACTTATTTGAATATAAACATCACTGAAGTCAACAGGAATGCAAAGTATTTAAATCAGATGAGAGCTGAGTGCTAGATTTTCATCAAGGACTCTGCAGCAAGGCATTTAAAGCATTATTTTAGACTTTCGTTACGTTCTGTTTGATGCTTTACCCTGCTACATGCTCTGAGCAGAATCCCTTTCCCTTCCAGGCGTGTATAGCTTCTCCCCCTTTGGTTTCTTAATTTGGGTTAGATCCCATAATATGAAAAATATACTCTGATATTGCACCTAGAGCACATTGATGAGGCCTAAAGAGCTCTTCTGTGATGGGAATTAAGATCAAAAAGGATATGGAATTTAAATATTCAACATTTTTCTCGGATATGAAACAGAGAAATTGTTTTGATGCAAAAGTCATTGCGACAGAATACGTTACTTAGACTCTGGGACCATATTAGGGTAAAATGGCTTTTTAGATAGGAATTGCACTGAGAGAAACTCCTTCATATGGAAATTATGACATTTTGTCTATTGCCTCTTACTAGAAACGTTGAAAAGATCTGTTAAAATATTATTTTAAGAAGTTGTATCAAGATAAAAGAAAGTAAATAAGAACCAGTATAATTTAGAGGCTTATTTCTGATTAGTTTCTTAATTTAGACCCTGTTACACTGCCAGAAAATTGCACCAGTTACCAGAGCTGGGAAAGTGTAACTGATAACATAGTTTATTTTGCAGCTTGGGGTTTGCGGTGTTTTTGTCAGGCCCTCACCCTTGTGGTAAATGAACATTGTGTTAATTCCATGTGCTGACAGGGGCTTAGAGAGGCTCAGGAGAAAAAGGCTGAGCCCAACTACTAACACAAACGAAAGACAAGTGTAGGAAAAACACATCCTCGCTGTCTGTTTGACAAACCGGTCCTAGACCTCCACCTGAATTTAGCCGGTTGATTTTCAGCTCACCATTGATCTTCACTAACATCCCACAAAAAGCAGGGACTCAGAAGCTAAGGCGGACAGCTTCCCCCATCAAGGTTTCGGGTACAGCCAGGCAGGACACGCTCACAGACGGCCGAGGGATTGCTAAACCAGCTTGCCAGGAAGATGGACCTTTCATCCTGTGTTCCCCCATACTGGGCAAGAGGTACTGCTGTTCCTTTTCCATCCAAGCGCTGCTCCCCTGGTGTGGCCCAGCCTGGGGCTGCCGGGGCTGCAGCACTATCCATCGTTTCTGCTCATCCATCATCTCCCGGTGCTCCCACACCTCCTCGCTGGCAGGAGAGGACCCCCCCTGGGCCCACCCTCCGGCCACACAACCGGTCAGCCCAGGGACCTGCTCCAGCCCAGCACTAACCCAGCTGGGACGGGGATAGGTGTCTACGCTGGTTTAAAGTGCCTGTGTAAGTGCGTTGCAGGGTCTTGATCTGGGCTGCTTTTCGGTCCAGTGCTTTCCCTCTCCTCGTTTCCCAAAGAGAGAGGTATGCTAAAATTAATCTTTATAAATAATCTGGTAGAGTCTTCAGGTAAACACCAACAGCCTTCCATCACTTTTTTTTTTTTGTATTAGTGTAATAAATGGGGCTTTGGGAGCATTCTCAGGTACCTAAAGCACATCCCTTCCATACATGTTTGAACTATGCAACCCTGTAATTTTCCTTCCCTATCACTTGCCTATCTACGTTACCGTATCTCCACGTAGTCTCTGCCTTGCCAAGCAGTGACAGTGCCCATGAGAACGGACAAAGGAAAATTAACTCAGCCACAGCCCAGGTGCCTCCTCTCCAAGGGTACAACCGGGCTGTCGCTGTGGGAACGGTTCTTGGGGGTGCAGGGAGGGCTCATGGCCATGGCTCGATCCCACCACAGCGGTGGTGCTGTGTCCTGGCCCAAAGTCTCTGAGCGCCTGTGTCCGAGAGACTACGTTGCCTTTTTCTAGGAGGAGTCAAAGGTGGGGTTGGACAAGGCTTGAGAAGAGGCTGACAAAACTTGCAGTGATGCCGAGCATTCAGGCTGAGCACCAGGAGCACGCCAGGCACCTGCCTCATTTCCCTCCCCAGAGACCCCTCCGTGGGGCTCCTTCCCTTATGCCACACAACCCACCTCCTCTTTCAGGGGCTCTCCACATCTTCCCCACCCTTTCCTCATGGTTGCTCAGATCAGGGACCCCGCGCCTTCCAAACTACCTTCTCCCCCATCCCTCTCATCTCCATTCCTCTGGCTGCAGGAACAGCACATGGCTCATTACCACTTACAGGTCTGCAGCGAGGGCGAGCAGGAGGCTATTGCTATGCAGGGACGTATTGATGACCACCCACAACTAGCTCCGTGAGCTGAAGGCAATTCTCGGCTTCGTGGGGACAGCTGATCCTACACATGCGGGTTACCCCAGCCTGCAAGTCACATTGGAAACCCAAACTGAGAGAGATAAAAAGACAAACTGATCCAAACGAGGCTCGGCTCTGTGGCTGCATCAGCCCCAGTACGTCCTGGGGGAGGACACACCGAAGTCTGTCCGACTGTCCATTTCTGAGAGGGAACTGGCATAGTGCACATCATCATCATTGTGTTTACAGCCCTGGCAGAGGCGAGCTGGGAAGTTCTGCTGCTAATCAGAGCCCCAGGCAGCTGTCACACACAAGCAGCAGCTGGTGAAATGGCCTCTGGTGGTCAAGGAGGCGAGTCAGTACATTGCCTTGGTCTTGCCCTATTGCTCTTGGATGGGCTGACTTGCCAGGGGATGGTACTGACCCAGAAGAAAACAGTTTTGAATGGTCTGTCATCTTTGGCTTTCCTCCTGCCCTGAAGTGTATGCCTCGCATTAGTCTGAATTTCCTCCTTGCTTTGTCTGGAAAATCCTTACAGATAAATGAATATGAAATTCTGGCCATTTCAAATTAACTTTCTAGCTTTGCCTTAAAAAGGGCGTAGACTTCTTGCCAGCTATTTTAGATTCCTTAAAATTTGGGAGCCAGCAGAATCTTCTTTAGGGAATGCTGCAGGAAATCTGTGACGGGAAAGTAGATGATAAAAATAACTATTTGGTGCCAAAGGCGGTAGATGGGCGATTAAAAGCTCCTCTGAAGTCAGACACGTTCGGGTCTTTGAAAGAGTTCAGAAAAAAGAGGCAAGAAAAGCAGCGGGTATCCTGGGCTATGGCTATGGTTGGGCAGCTGACGACTGAGTCTGGGTGAAGGATTTGGGAAGAGGAAAACAACAGGTGGTGGGCGGAAAGCAGCAAGAGAATCAGATCTGCCTGGGGAATAGGTGGTGGATAGAGTGACTGACTGCTGATGTAGGAGCGAGTACCATGGAGAAAGAGAAGAATCAGGTGAATCTATGATTAAACTCTTACCTCTTGCACCACCAAGGCCTTTGTGAAAGTTACAATAAAAAAGAATCACCTAAGGAAAAACCCTAGACTTCAAGTGCTTGTTCCCTCGGAAGAGGATGAGAGCAAAACACATGACAGATATTACTCATGTCGCTTAGAAAGGTGTTCAAATACCACGATGAATGATGAGTGTGGTATAAGGACTTAGAATAACTTAGTCAATAAACCAAATTTGGGACACAAAAAGAGATTCATATAGGAAATACTGCGAGACACACTCCTTGTGTGGATGACTGTGTAACGAGTAGATACATTATTCTTTTTTTTTTTTTCCTCTGATGCAATAAATTTTCAGGAATAGAATAAGGGGTATCACACTTCAAGCTACAGCAAGAGACACGTACAGAAGCAAAACGTAGTTGAGATGTGTCGTCATTCACTGGAAAATTCCAAACCCAGATTTTAGCCTCACTTAAAAACTGCTGGGGCTTTTTGTTTTCCTGGCCAATACTATTTTATCAGATACCTGTTTACAAAATTCAGCCAAATACCCTCTCAGATGATTTTATAAACTTTCAGCAGATGTGAACGAACATGTATTTGACAGAGCCAATTAAGCGCCTAAGCAGCTCCAGTCTCTTGACCCCTGCTCATGACTCTCACTGCATCCCATTCTCAGTAGAGTTGGTCAGGTTTCAAAAGGTATTTGCTGTCAGAAATCAGCTCCCTTTTTTTTGTTTGTTTTCTTTTTCTTTTGGCAACCACCTGTTTCCCTGAAATCTATTGTCTTTTCATGATCTCTTTCGTTTTGAATCTGAATATTTTATCAAATGTCACTGTCAGACATTTGATGATAGCTTTAGAGGGAAATGCTGAAAGCCTCTTTGAAAACTCTGTAAAACAATATAGAACTGAGTTTGTTTTGAAAATATTGGGAAAAAAAGATAATTTTGAAGCGTCAAATACTTTTGCAAGTCTGGCTACCTTGTCCACGTGTGGCCTTTTCTGTTTCCTCAGGGAAAACTTGAACGGGAGCTGTGATAAATACAGAGTGACCACTGGGCCACCGTACAGCCTTCTTCCATTGCTCTTGTTTTAACGAGTCAAACGTATAAAAGAATAAATAAACCTGAATACAGGCTCAGGCCTGAAGTTGATACTTTGATATTTCCCTAGCTGTACAGGTTTAGTGTCTCTACTATTAGAATAACATGCTGCAAGAGTGAGTACATTAAGCTATACTGTTATGTCTTATCTTAGGTACAAGCAGTCCCCATCTAGACAGCCTCCATCTTCCTCTTACCATTCCCAAGTGTTTCTTAAAAAAAAATTCTGCTTATAAAGAAGCTTCAATTTTTTTTTTAATCTATATTTTTCAAGTGCTCAGAGGGGAGTTTGGTAACGTCTCTGTATTACTGATGAACAAATGGAGGCAAAAGAACTGGGAAGATCTGCCATACAGCACACAGGCTGTATAGGAACTAGACTTTATGCTCTGTGGGTTGTAGCAGCAAGGAACTAGCCTCGCTGGTCTTCCCTCCAGTCTGTCTTTAAAGAGGATGTATGACCACACATACAAAGCAAGCCCCCCGGACACTGCCCGTGTTCTTCTACTCTTGCCAAACAGATGAGAGAAGGGTTAATCCTGAAGCCTTCCCACTGCCAGGGTCCCTTCTTCCTCAACATGCCTCAACCTTTTTTATTAAACTGCTTCAACTTCTATTTTACCATTTGTTATAATAATGGAGTCTAGTCAGAAGCTCGTGGCCCCATAAACTTTAGACATAATTTTAAGTATGTCAGCTTTAAAAAGTCAGTATCTGCCTCATCAAAGGGCAATCATGTCCAATGTGGGTGTCTGTGCCAATTGTATTTTGAACTGCAGCAATAATCCAACCAAACTATGCGAAGAGCTTTTCTACACCCACATTTCTTAATTATCATCATGAGACTGAGGTAGCCGAGACCAGATCTATAATGTTTTCTGGATGTCAAAATGCCCACACACCTTCTGTAATCCTTGTGCTACCAGCCCCCTTTCATATTGCTTTTAGCTGGTCCATCCAATTATCTATTACCATAATGCTTGCTGCATTATTCCCGAGTCCCACAAAGGCTTGTCAGGAGGAAGGGGCTATGTTTAAGAAAAAGGAAACAACTTGTCTGACGAGACCTCCTTGGCTGCGCAACCCTACAAACATTTTAGTGGATGACAAACCCCTCCCCGCCCCTTTCAGAAACAAACCATTATTTTTTTTCACAGTCAGATGAGACCTAGGGCTTTAAAAGTCTCTGCATGCATTGCATCCGTAAACAAAGCGTTTTCTTGGGAGGTTTGGGGTCTACTGTCCGTTTGGAGAATAAATAAATTCATTATTTTTGCATGTGCTACAGTCAATAAGGATCTGAAATGGGAAAGTAGTGAAAATGTTATGACTTAATGAACGTGTTGCGTAATCATTCTTGCCAAATGTCAAAATAAATTGGAGGCCGAGTGTACAGTTTACGCTTGTTAAATTGGGGTTTTTGTGTGCTATTTTGGGAAGGGAAAAAAGACAGACAGACCAGACCACGAAGAGGTAGGGTGAAAAGAAAGTATACCCTTGGCCGCTTACAGCAAGACCTTGGTCCATTACAGTCGTACCACTAATATTCCCCACGGGAGACCATACAACAGCCTGGGACTGTGGGGAAACCACTTACCGACAGCAGAGTTGGCTCTATGGCAAATGCCCCGGCCCCGAAGCTCTCTGCTAGCCAAGGAGGAGCAGGGGCCAACCCCCTGCAGCCCAGCTTACGCCATGGACCGGACCCGGCTAATCCCTGTCTCCCTGGGAAGCATCGAGCTGCGCCAGGGGTGAAAATCAGTCACATCCATTAGCGACTTCAAAAGACGTTTTTCATCAGGAGACTATGAGTTTGCGCTCTGCCATGAAGTTCAAATGGCAACAGGAATAAAGCAACTGGAGCCAGATTTCGCTTTTGCTGGAGGCTGTTGTGAAATGTCTGTTCACTTCTACAGGTATCCCATCGAGTCCGGTTTTGGCATGGAGGTACTGAGAAATGCAGGGTTTGCTTACATTATGCAAAGAGTTTTCTGTTTGTCCGAGCGATGAGTACCTTGAAAGCTCAAAGTCTGGAAATATATCTACACAGCTGAGGACCCGATCCTTTGAACACTGAAGCGTGTCACGGCTATCTTCCCTTTGAGATTGCCTCAGGAAAAGACCAATTAGGATTACGCGATAAGTAAAATTACTCCCATACTTATGTGATTAGGTAAATAGGTCTCTCAAACTGCGTGTTCAAAAGGCGATCAAAGCGATATTGTTCTTTTGCGGTTAGATTTTGACTTATTTATGTTTTTCCCCATTGAGTACATGTTCTAGCAGCACCAAGAGGCCACAGGCACGTGCTTCTTACTCCACCTCTACTTCTAGTAATGGGAGTGCCACGAAGGTGCCTGTATTTCTCGCTGCCTGCATGAAATGCGTGGATACATATATGTGGCTTTCATTTATTTTGTTTCATGACACAGGGAGGGGGGAAAAATCCTTTTCATACACCTACATCTATCACATAGCAACTAAGAATAGAAGCAATATTGAGACAGATGGAAATGTTAACGGTGACAGCTCACAAGCACGAATCACACATTTGTGAAATAATGAAATGGGTGGGCAGTTGTTATATGAACTCCATGTCAGTCGGTATGTTTTCCTGGCTATAATTTTGCAAGAGTATGTCTCAGAGATATTTTCAGTTAATCAGAGAAGTCGCTGCCCTGCCCTGCCCTGCACCTTCCTGGTGTGTGGGTGTAGGGATTCACCGAAGCTGGCGAGCGGTTTGCACGCGAAACTGCTCATCACGCGCCCCGGGCACCGCAGGACGTCCCCTGACATTTCCCTGCCGGGGCATTTTAGTATTCCTAACGATACGGTGGGAGAGACGCAGAAAGGAGGTGTAAAAATGTTTGGAAACCCAAACACGAGGGAAACATGGGATGCTCACGCTTGTTTCAAACTCTTACTTCCAGGCACACAAGTATCACCTTTTTTTTTTTACATACCACCTTCCCATACTCTGTGGTCCCTACTACGAGCCGGACTCACCGACCGCAAATGGCAACGAGGATTACAAAACTGGTCCTATGTTTCTCAGTTCTTTCTTTCTAGTTCTTCATGCTCCAAAAGCCATCGGCTCCATTTCAAGGACCACTTTGACAAGCTTGTTTTTCCCAGCCCCAGTTTCTTAGCCCCTATCTAATGTTAGCTCAAAGGGGAGGGAGCTGTGAAAGCGTCTGTCCATATGTATTTTACCTTGTGCTACCTGTCTCTTTCCCAGGTCTAGGGAACCTACTGATTTCCAACAACTTTGAGAGGTACTGTTTCTTACAGATGCTGTTTACAGCACTTGACATGACTATTTTTTGCTAAAGGAATGAACTAGATCTCCCGAAATCTTATAGATGCTCTCTTTGTTTGCGTATCTGATTAAAAAAATTCTAGCAGATACATCTTGGAGTGCTCAGTGGTGATTTACTACAGTGATTCATGGTAGGACTTACAGCTCTGAGGAAAATTTGTCCCTCGGGATTCATGCACCTTTCCAGAATTTCTCATGGCAGGGCAATCATATGCCACTGTATTTAGGAAGCAACGTACGGTGACTAAATGGCAGCCAGTCTGCATTTTCTCTGGGCATTTCTGAGAGCTCAACAATGTCGGTGTGATAAAGAAACAAAATAAAGGACTTGCCGTACAAAGGCAAATGTGTGCATCCAGCCACCTCGGATTACCGAAATGCTAGACGTAATCCTCTAGCATACATGCCTGTGAATGGCGGCTGCTAAAAATAAATAGTGAGAACTATCAGACCACTTGAAATAGGAAATTATTGAACGATGCTGAAAATCAAGCAGTTACCCAAACTGAGTGCTGAGAATGACAAGCTTGGAGAGGGACCATGCCTACGTCAAATACCACGTTAAAAAACCATCTCATGCTGGACCCAGACACCTGACAGCCACCAAACCACTGAAGGCAACACTCTTGGTATCAAGTAAAATAAAAGGAAAACTACAAAAAAGGAGCAAGAAAGACTGCCACGTCCAAACTTTGTAGGATGAAGAGATATTCGAAGGAGATTGGACATTTTACGGTATCATAACCATAAGAGATGAAAGGTGGTGATGAACCACCACCAAAGCGGTGACAGCTCTTGGAGAAATGGTAGATACTAAAATAATAAAGCTACTTGCAGATTAAGGTATGAGTCACCGTGAGCAAATGTGACCAAATATGGCCCAGTGTCATTTGTTAGCAGCCGTCTATCCCATGCGTCTCTGCAGAGAACGATTAGAATTCAACACAAACGCGGCAACAGAGGCAGAAAGGGAAATATCGGAACCAAGTTTCTTAAGAGCTAGTAAGAAAGTAATGGGTGTAAAACTAAAATATAGGAAGATATACAAAATCATCCATGGAGTGGAAAATTCACATAAATAGCAGCTCCTTGGCAACCTCCTATATAACAGAACCATTTATTTTGGGAAGTGGATGGGTTTTAGTAGGGCTCATCACCGCTAGATCACAGGAGATGTACTCAAGTATTAGGTCTGCCACCTGACTTTTTCCTAAGTGAAGAAAGGTCAGAGGGCGGCTCCTTATGAATTTAATGATACCGATAGTGCGAACTAGGTGCGTGTAAGTTTTATCCAGCCCGCCGGTGATGGATGCTTCTGAGACCCATCTCTTCTGGGGCTCGTAGCTCCTCGCCTTATTGCTCCCGAAGAATGCCTCTCGTCGCACCCAGGCGGGCATCCCTAGCCCACGCAAGTTCTCCAAGAGGAGATGGAAAAACACCGGGAGGGATCCCACCCGGCCCCTTCCCCAGGCTCCCACCGGGGCTGGGGGGGGCCGGGCGGCGGTTAGCGCATCTGCACCAGAGGAGCGCGGTTGTCTGTCTTTAATGATAAAAAAAAAACCCAAACCCATCTCGCCCCCCCCGCCAAAAATAGATGCTAACGCAGAAGAGAGGCCAGGTGACCGACTTCGGTGGGAGCTGGGCGCCGGCGCCCCTCCGGCGCCGTCCTGCAGCACCTCCATTTTGGCTGCGCGCACCGGTGCCGGTGCCGG
>VZTV01086548.1:0-11527 GCA_013400875.1 Anhinga rufa | reverse complement strand
ACACAGTCCTGTGGACCCTGCTGAAGCAGCGGGGTTGAACATGGTGATCTCCAGTGGTCCCTTCCAATCCCTACCATTCTTTGATTCTGTGAGCAGATGAAAGGATGCAAAGAGGCCCCATTTGTTTTCAATAGTCTGTTCTGGTTCAGGGCTTGAAATACATCACAAGCAACAGGATGAGATGGGTTCTTTTTAGAGTATGATCAGTTGTAGCCTGTGAGTCTTAAATTTCTTGAGGAGATTTCAAAAGTCACTCAGAAATTAACCAATGTCAACAACTGCCAAAAATTTTGACCACTTACCAATTCCAGACTGGCAGAGAAGTATTCAAGCTGGCTTCTCCTCTGTCTTGTAGAATAATGTTTGACTGATGAGAATACAGACAGTTCCAGTAGGTAGGGTGTATATGATGGATTTTGTACAAAAATTCTCAATGATATTATAGTGCATTTTTAATTTTGTATTAATGTCTTTCATGCAGCAAATTCTTTTGCACAAGGCTGTTTGATTAAAAATAATCCTGGTATCAGAAATACCATTTTTGTATAAAATTAAATTGGAAAGGCTACAGTGACTAGCTAGCTTTTAAAATTTATTATAAGCATGAATTTCCTTCTTTCTTGGCTAGATTAAGATATAAAGTTACAGAAAAGAGGAGCAATATTACAGTAACTTGAAGTTATACAGGTGTGTAAGTCAATCTGCCTATCTTAATATTCAGATAAACCTGAATATTTTGTAATTAGTTTGCTAAGAAAAGTTCATCATCCTGATATATTTATGCTTCTGAAATGGAAGTGTCTGAAGATTCTGTAATACATTAATGAGAAAATTCCATGCAGTGTTTTTGTTGTGGTGCTTTGTTTCCATCAAACAGTGAAAAGGCAGTGGGGAAGGGCAGCTGCATACAAAGCTGCATACTTTAACAAGTGCACATTCCACCATATGGGGCAGAGATCATCTACTCAATATATGTCAAAGATCTTTGTCTATTGAGATATATCAAAGAAGCATATTACTGAATGCATGTGGTATGAACACAGACACTTCAAGAGTAGCAGGTGATCTGGAAAGCAATTATGGGACATGTTACAAACTCTGAGAAAGGACAACAACCTGAGCAGGTGACATAGCAAGAGGCATGTACAGGATTGTTGTGAATGATGCTTCTGAAGTTTGTCAAAATACCAGAGGTCTTTTCTGAATCTGGATCTTCCAGATCTTGGCATCCACACGAATATAGAAATGATGGAATAGAAAGGACCACTGATTGTTTATACAGTTTTGCCCTATGTTCATAACAAATAGTATGTTAATGTTTCCTTAACATTTTCCATTGGATCAGAAAGCCACTTTGAATATATGAAGCCCATGAATTAAGACTTGATGTGTGCTACAGAGTAGGAAGGAGAAAAAATAGAAAGGCAATGCTGAGGCAAAGTACAGATGCTGACACAGCGGCAACTGAGTTCATCCTGCATTGGTCAGCATCTCCAAACCCAGATTATTCTTCAGGATCCCTGGATAAGGGAGTTAGATTTCCAAATATGAAGAAACAAACTTAAGAATTTAGCCAAGATCATATGCTCAACTGTTTGACATGTATTAAGTTAATCATTATTATCTATTTTGAAGCTATAAAGTCCTCTAGAACTATTTATAATTTCATTTTTTTAAGACTGGCCATTTAACATGAATTTATATTCAGTTTAAAGAAATGTACTACCGCACTGTTCTCATTAGGAAAGTGTTGTAACAATTATACTTGATTGAAAAGTAAGTGATAAGTTCAAGGGAGAAAATAATTACCTTCCAGTTATTGTTGAACTTCCAATAATTAGACTTCCAGAAGTTTAATGGCCAATCTAGGGCTTTAATTTTTTAATGGCTTTAGTTCTGTGGTGAAGATTCTGACCTGGAGATCACATCCAAGTTAATACACTTGTATTCATGTTCTGGTTACTTTGTGATCCTTGAAGGCAAAGAAGATGGATGCCCAAAATCAAGAGTTCAGTGGCACAGTTATAAGTAAGGAGAGTGAAAGTCAGTGCAAAAAAAGTGACTATACATAATCCCTATTAATACTGAACATGGTTTCCTTCTAGAAAAGCCACTGACTTGCAGCACAGAGTAAGGAAGGCAAGAAAATAACAATACTGAAAAGTCTGAAGTGAATGTGAATAACTTAGCAAAGAATATGAACAACTCCTTGAAGATTATATAGGCAAAACAAACTTTAACAAGTGTTTAATACTGTAGTAAATGTGATTTTTTTTTTTTCTGCATTTTACATGCATGCGGGGTGAAATGTGATATTAATCATACATCACATGACCCAGAGTGAGCCATGAAGCATTTCAACTGCCTGTCAAATCATTGTTATTTTCAGAGATGTACATAAGATGAGTGTAATTATGAACATACATCAAAAAGTGTTGAAAGCAAGAAAGAGATGGTGGTGAGGTGAAACAGTTTGGTCTCAGAAGGGAAAATCTTTACATACCAGGAACACAACTTCTCCTAATGTATCTGAAAGAAATACCATGTTTGTATATTGTGTTTAGCAGGTGAGAGCTAAAGCAACTAATACTCATGAGCACTGAAGAACATTATGTGTAACCAGTGTGAAGTCTGCCATGTCTCTTCCTGTAACATCCTAGACAATATTTGTAACAGGAAAAAGGAACAGGTTTTGCAGGAGCAAGGCCAATGTCGAGTGGTAAGCCTCAGGAGCAGTCTGAAAAAAACATAGTGGGGGGATCTCATGTGAATATACTTATCTTCAGAAAACAGCAAGAGTTACATAGGCCATCTAGATGACCATAAGGAGTAGATAAACTGTGTTCTAAACATAAGTGACTAAGAAGAGACCCAGTGAAAGCAGCCCTTTCAGACTTAGTTGTCTATAGCTTGCATACAAATGTAACTCCTAGATGCAACTATAGCTAGAAAATAGGAAAGAAATAGCTGGTAGGGCTAAGTAGATTAATAATGCTAAGAAATGAGACAGGATGAGTTAGGATTTTTCAGATTTGTCCCTTCCTTCCTCTGTATTACAGAGAACAACACAAGTGCATCTCTGACCTGGGTTTGCACCAAGTACGCTGGCATCTTTCTTCTTGGGCTTGTTAGCACTGCTGTCCCCTTTGAATAATTTATTCCTAAAAAAGTTTTTTAAACAATATTTTGTTTTTTCATCCCTTGTGCCCATGAGCTTTTGTTTATTGTTCTGTGTGTGAACACACATCCAGTCCTGGTTACCATACAAGGTTTGACAGATGTCTTTATTACCTAGTAGAAGAGGACCTTTCCCGTAGGCATTGCTTTCTGTATGACTGTATTTGACAGAACTGGTGTATATTGTTAAATTCCTTTTGAAGTGTTCTCTTGTGGGATTTAATGCTGTCATGCATCAAGAATTGCATAGTCCTTTTATTTAAAAATCAATAAAATAAAAGTGAAAACAAAGAGAAACTACTGATAACAAATACCTTCTTTAGTCAAAGGAAATGTAAAGTTCATTTACCTTGCTATATATGGAAGTATTGTATGCAGGGAAGTGCTCTGAGGTTTTTGTTTAAAACAAAGCTTTTCTTTCCAAGTGTCAACTCTTTTGTACAAGACTTTTTATGGCAAATATTGCTGATAGTGAACTTTTTAAGAAAGATTGACTTTGTAAAGGAATAGATCTTTTTGTGAAGCTTCTCAGATTCCTCTTGATACAGTCAAAACCAATTCAGTTCCTCAAAGATCTTTGCGCTTGGTAGATATTGTATTACCCACATTATCAAAAGATTACCCTCAAATTTATCTCTTGATCAAAATCAGAGGGGATGTGACATTTTTGAATGGAAACTATTTTAAAACAGATACATTAAAGGTGGACAAAAAAAATCAAGTGAAGAAACTGTCAAAAAAAGTCCTCCGTTGTTAGAAGGGCTCTGTAAAAGTACATATATAGTAATGTGTTCCTGAAATATTTTTCAATAAATGGAAACAATTTAGTGGGCATATTATAACTTATTCATGTATCTTAATGAACGCAAGGCAAAGTTCCATATTTAGTTATACTGCATTATAGTACTGGACTGTGGAAAAATAAAAACTATGTAGTATATTTGCCCATTTTGAGTCTTCTGGTAAATGGAAGCTGGTAAGATGGCTTCCCCTTACTGAATGAAGAACTACGATACTGTAGGTGGTGGAAACCATTTTCTTTGTTCACATATGGGGATTCTGTAGAAGGTGATTATACAAACCTAGATGACTGTCCATAACAGCTGGATCCTTCTTTCTGCAAGTGACACAGATAAGGTGAACATGGAGGTGCTTGACTTGCATGGATGTCTCACTGAATTCATGTTTTGGTGATGACTTTCATGGTCAATGGAATTCAAATTTGAAACAAGATGTTCTGTGACATCCGTACCCATGTAATATTCCTTCCTCTCTGTTTTAGTACATCAACATTACCATTCATGTGACAATCCTTGAATGTAAAGTGTATGCTTATAACAATCAAGACAAGTACTAGCTGTGTGCAGCACATTGATTGCCAAGTGAAAACACACCAAGACAGGACCTTACCCTTTCAATCCCCTAGCATGTTTTGATATAGTTAAGTACTGCTGTTGATTCTGATTTCTACTTCAAGCATGCTTTGTAGAATGAATGCCTGCTGAGGAAGAGTGAATTCTAAAACAAACTGTTGTGTCCCTGAGCCTCAGGATTGCCTCAAAAAAAGAAGAACAAAACAAAAAGCAGCCCGAACCCTCTTATTGCCCATTGATTTAGTTGTCTAAAGCTTATACTTGGTATCTCTTTTGCTGAGAGCTGATGTAAACTAGGATTCTGTTGTACTTCATTAAGGTAGCTTTGCTCAGTGCAGTCTCCTTGTCAGATTACAATTCTGCTAAATATGTTCTCTCTTTATGTGTTCCCCTCTGTTTTCTAGTGGTTAAATGAGTGGTTTGCCTTTAGTGACTATAATCCTGGCATAAGGAGAGATGATGGATTAAATGAAAGGAAATGGTGGTGTGTTAATATTAATAAGGTACAAGAAGAAAGAGAAGGCTGTGTGCAACATCAATAACAGTCTAAGGATTTGATTTAGGCAAGGCTTTGGGTTAAGAGTTATACTTGCCTTAAACCTTTCCCCATTTTTAATTTTGACTATATGGATCTGCATTTATCAGATAGCAGTTTTTTCCTTTGACCCTGCTTCTTGAACTGCAAGATGATTACACAGAAGTTAGAGAGGATAGGCCTTCCAAGGCCTCCATTTAGAAGGCTAGATTTCCCTGTTGATGTTTCACAGATACCACATTGTAGCATGAAGTCTTTGTCTTTATTTTATACCAGAAGTTATAGGAAGAAATTCAGAAGCAGGCTAGGAACACAATGGGTGATGGACACAATGGTTCCTGTCCTGATCAACCAATACAGGATGAGTTGCTGGAAATTTGTTCATTTCATGCTCTGCTTAAGAACCTTCACATCTTTCTTTATGGTTAAGGTAAGAATAGATTATGTGAATGCGATCTTTTTTAATAGTGCAGTGAATATATGGAAGCATAGTTTATAGAATTTCTGTAGCTTTTACAATGTTTTCCCAAAAATAAGACAGAGTCTTATATTAATTTTGCTCCAAAAGGTGCATTAGGGNGGCTCGGGGGCGGAGTGGCGCCCGCGGGCCTGCCCCATCCGTGTGTGCGAGAGCCGGCGCTTGCCAGCCCGTGCTGTTCTGGGCCTCGTGGGGTCTTCCGAGTGCGATTCTTTTGGGGGTGTCTGCTTTCCTTGGTGAAGGGTCTAGCTGTCCTGCTGCATTCTGTTACCAATTGATTTTTACTGTTTTACATGTATAGCTGCCTGGATAGTATTTAAATGGTCTTTTTTAATGAACTGTAACTAGGGCTTATTTTTTGAGTAGGGCTTATCTTTCAAGCATCCTAAAAATCCTAAAAATCATGCTAGGGCTTATTTTGAGGGTAGGTCTTATTTGCAGGGGAAATACAACTACTATTTTTCTTTCAATATTCCCATTCCTTACAGGTTTTCTCTTTACTTGACATCTTTACCTAATGTTAACAAAGCTAGCCCAACTTCTTCATGACATCATTTTGACTAAAAGAGTAAATTTTTTTCAGATAGGCAGGGCTCTGAATATAGATCTGTGTAGGCTTTGAATAAAGTTTTCTTCAAACTCCACATGGCTTTCTCATTACACGTTATACATATATCTCTGGATATCTTTTTTCCAAAGGAATGATATTAGTATACTCATTTATCAAAGGGGGTCCATGATTTTCAGTGATGGAATATCTCCTCTTCAGTGATTAATATAAGGAGAGCTATTTTGTGAAAAATGAATGAGGTATAGGTTTCAGGCAAGAAAATGGAAAGCCATATAAAGCAATTATTTTTCCACACACATGATGGGGAAAGGAAAGTGAGTTATCTGTGGTTTAAAGACTTTGGTACTGTGAAGCAAGAATGACTTTCTTGTTCCTTCATAGCTCTGTTACAGATCTGTGTGTTCTCTGACAAAATGTTCTGGTGATCTCCAAAAGAAATGACTACATGGAACAGATACAGAGGTAGAATAATACTATTTTTAATTTCTTTTCCCAAAGCTGGATTAGAAAAGATACTGAAATGCAGCCTTGCTATGGAAAACCAAACTAAAATAGTTTGTTGAATTGGATTAAAGCTCTTTTGGTCAGAGGATATAAATGCAGCCTACTTCAGGAAAGTTCAATGTAACCTACTCAACAAGCCATACTTGAACTTAGAACACAACAAAGCTGCAAACAAAAATGGGGAGGACAAAATAATCCCAACTATGTAACCCCTCTTTTTCAGCTTGCTTTAGATAGCCACAACAAAAAATGTCAGAAGTTCTAAGGATAAATGCATCGCTTTTGACAGCTCAGAGCTGATTCTAAATATTTTAAGGAGCTGAAGTGGATGATTCACTCAAGAATATCTATAAGCAAGTTATACAGTGTATATTTTTTTTTGGTACTAGAAATGGATATAGGGACTTGATAACATTTCAGCTGTTCATGATTTTTATGGGATACATGATAGCTTTCAGTGACCAGATGTGCTAACATTTTGTAAATGTCCTTTGGCCCATTTCAGTCTGGTGATTGTGCACTCTTTTGTGCATGTGATAGTGGCTCATACTGTATAACAGCCTGTGGTGTAATAAAGGCTATTCATAGGCTAGGAGAGAAAGGCTTCAACTCATCTTTGCGAGTTTCTTTCCCAAGACTGCAGGATTATACTTATGTCTATGAGGGAGAAAATTATTATGGTAGATTTATTTAGGGTTCCAGGTGCAGTGTATATTAAGTTCAAACTTTGGAATATATATAAACCTTAACTTAGAAGTCCTGAACCAGAGAAATAAAGATAAAGGTATTTCTTATTATGTATGTTGATAAATATTTAAAAAAAAACTTTATTCTTTTCATGTTTATCTTCACTTTATGATCAATTAAGCTTCTTGTATTTAATATTTTTCTTTTAAAAAAGAACAGTCATTATGTATCTTGCTTTCCATGAAATATTATTTTAATACCAAAAGCTTGAAAAGTTTGAATGAAAAGTCCCAGATGGTCATTGACCCCTGACCTTTCAAAATGGCATCCATTCTGTCACATTATCAGTTCAGGATATTCTGCTTGAAGCAGGGTTCTGCAATGCATTAAAAGCATATTTTGAAGTTTGATCCAGCATGGTTTAAAAAATCTTTTAAAAATTTAAAAAATACCTACAGACTGAACACATTCCCTCCAAATGCTGTAATCACAAGCCTATTAGATGAAAAGGAGCAAGGAGAAGAGCTTATCCCCCTCTGCCAGCCCTATAAGGGAAAGGACTGACCTTTGCATTTCAAGGAAAAAAAGGTATAGTTACCTAACAGCAGATGCTCTTAAGAGGCTTGCTAATGATGAACTGCATGAAAAACTTCTCTGCAAACCAAAATAAGGTATTTCGATTCTCAAATAGACATTTTTTTTTAGGATGGCTGTTTTATGTCATTCCTGCTCAATGTACTGACTATTGTGAATAGCCAGTTAAGGCTATACTGTAGGCTGACAAATATGCTGCTGTTGTATGTTGTGTAGATGGTATAAATAATCAGTTCTGGTTGGTGATTTCTCTATGGCACCTTTGTGCCTAAATCTCTTTATGTATTAACATGTTTTAGATAAGAAAGAGCAAGTAAAATATAATTTAAAGGTTTATTACTACAATACAGTATGCAGTGATAAGGTCTTGGGGTAATGGCAACATTGATCCAAGAATAATGTGGCTGCTGAAGTCCACTGGAGTATATTGCCTCAATGCTGAGAAACCACCTGTGTTTTGTTTTGTTACAGGTGTGGCAAGGGGAATTATTTACCCCTATAACCTGTGGACTGGATTTCTAGAAAATCACAACTAATATGAATTTGGAAAGTGAGCAAGTGAATAGCTATCATTTAGAGACATTTAAATTGGCAGAAAATGGGATGCTGAAATTGAGCAGGATTATCTGAGTCATCCGAACACCTGAAAGTACAGTCCACTTGGTCTGCCTTCAGATTCCTCCATCGGCTTTGCTCAAGTGCATTCCATGGACTTTTTTTTTTTGTTTTGTTTTAATTTTTGTTGTTGTTGTTGGGTTTTTTGTTTGTTTGTTTGTTTGTGTTTGTTTGTTTGTTTGTTTTGAAGAGTACTGATGGTTAATATGGCAACCCTATGTTCTACCTAGTGGATGTTACCAAGTGGAAGACTGTGTTTCAGAGTTAGTCTTTCTCAACAGGAACCACCCTCAGAGCAAGAAGTTCAGGCAAAGCATTAATAAGGTTTGATGTCCTTTTGCACCAGCACTTCAGTCTTTGTTATTCATCTAATTTTTCTGAAATTGCATTTAATCTCCTTGGCATACAAAGACAAAGCTCTAATTTCCCTGACAGCCTGCTCCAAGATGCAGAAATGGCAGTAGAGAAGAAAGAACAATCTGTTTTCACCTCCAGCAAAATAGCTACAGTTCTAACAGAAGCAAATAGCAGCACAAGCTGCCTGTACTTTCTTTGTGTGATGCTAGCTCAGATTTGCTGAGTGATACCTATAAAATGAAGTTTAATAAAGATATCCTGTTCTCCCAGAATTTTTCTTCTTGGGCTGCTCATCTGTGCTTCACCTGCTGGACAATGGCATTACAGTTGTCAGGTGGTTGCTGGTGTGTAAAGGATAAGTTGGGAAATTATGTCACAGTGATCTGTACAAATTCTGCATGCATGGCTCTTGGTGCTTTGAAAAATTTTTCTCACATGTAAGTAGCCAAATCTGGTGTTCTGCAAGAGTCGTCTCTGCCTACCTGATTGGTATCTGCAGAACCCAAAGCAAATGGGCATGGTCCTTAGGAAGAGAGATGTGTTTGACAAGCAGTGCCAGCTTCCTTGCAGCTTTGTAGCAAAAGCAACCTCTATGAATGCTGGCACAGTAGGGAGTATATGCTTGTTTGAATAGGAAGTCATCATATGCTGTCATGCAACAGCGACTGGGTGTTTGAAGTACGCAAGCAAGTGTGGAGCTTTGTATTTGACTTGGTTGTACACAGCAGTGGTGCTGGTTGCCGCAGAGATCATTCAAGAAAATCTCTAAATACTGTGTATTGACCTTTTACACTATCTTTGTGGATTTTCCAGATAGGCTTATTCTCTCTGTGTGATAAATAAAGAGTGCAGAATGGTTTCTGTTTGATTGCTTTTTTTTTTTTCTGGAGTATGTTTTTTAGGAAGTTTTGGGGTGCACTGTAGTGTTTGGCACAGTGATCGAACAGAAGTGAGTGTATGATGTGAGGGAGGCATTTCTTGCAGAGCAGATGGTATTTACAGGATTATGAAGCCTGCCCAGATACAAGTTTTTCTATTAATATTTCTGCCCTCCATCAACCTTACTTAAGCAGCAGCCACACCTTTCCAAATCAATTAGAAATAATGAAATCAAATCAGAGCTGAGTTGGAAATCAGGGTGATCTATCATCCTGTTCAAAATAGAGTGTGTCTGATTAATATATGTATGTTTCCCCTTTTCCTCTTGGAGTTTGGCTTTAAGAACAGCCTTGTAACCTGCATCCCTTCTGAGATACAGACTAGTCTGTATCTCAGACTGTGCACCATTTTGTCTAGAAAGACCCTTCCCTGTGGTGTATTTCAAAGATGTAATGAGTTGCATCTGCTCATTGAGTCAGTGGGAGTTGGATGGAGGAGGATGCTGGGTCTTGGCACTTTCTAATGGGAAGGGTTCAGAAAGCTTGCCTGCTCTTAGTGCTCACCTGTTTGAGAGCAGTGCTCTGTGGCTGGCTACCAATGGAGACATTATTATGGCTATCATTCTTATGACTGTACAGTTGTTATAATATCTTATTTTCTTACATCCAGCATTTGGCAAAATCCTGCATTATTTATGCATAAACTGCTGGAGATCGAAAAGCTTATAATGAACATCACATAAAGCCTTCAGTGTTTGAGAATGTAAATGGAGTGATATTGTTTGTTTAATTTTTTAAATTAAAACACGCCAAAGCTTAACCATTCCAGCTAACTTTTGTGTCTCAAAATTGTAGGAAGACAAAGTCAATCATATAAAAATTTATTTTACTTAAAACTGTACTTCAGTTCACCCTATTTATAATCATCATCATATATGCTTCTTGATGGATCTTTCATTTTGTCAGGACATTTTTTTACATTATTAATGAATGTTCCTCAGAAATACTCTTCACAGATACAGACATGCAGTGCAGTGATACTGATAAAAGTGCTAAGGCCAACTGTTAAGTGCTGCTAGAACTTTATGGGGTCTGCAGTGTGTGTAAATTCCAGCTGACTTTGCAAGTCCTTGGTTCCATTTCAAACTTGAGACAAGAAAAGGGAAACAACCTCTCAACCTAAAAAAAAACAAAACAAAAAAACCCCCAAAAAACGAACCCAAAACAAAACCAAAACCAAAACCAAAAATCTCTTTCTTTGTTTAGCTTTCCTTGGGTTTTATTATCTATTTGCTCTGATATGGTTATATGACAAGGAAGTTGTCACAAGAACTGTTACTGGTTCATGCTGCAATATAACATTGGCTACTCAAAAAATTCAGACATACAGTGAATTATGAACCATGGTGAGGCCCTTCTCCTAGCATCTCCTTGTGAAATTAATGTGGTATTTCATTCAGGTCTGCACTGTAGACATCTAAGTGGGAAGATCCTTTAATTCATCAAAGCTTTAATCTAATGATTAACTGAGGAAAAACAGGCCATTGCTTGAGGATTTTGGTATACAGTCCAGAAAACAATTTCTATATATATCTGTTGCATTCCCACCCCGTCCCCCCCTTTTTTTTAAAAATTAATTTTTAAATTTCTAACTTTGGCAAAAGTCAAATAATTTCAAAAGATGATTCGGATAGAAAAACTACCAAAGACAATATCTTAGGCAGTGATAGACTCTAGCAAATGAATAACCTTATGCTG